>CM074504.1:26472179-26497277 GCA_037389245.1 Oryzias sinensis
ACTCTGCCGCCCCACCCCCACCCTCAATCCCATCCTGCTCCACTCCTTCTTCTCCTTCTCCAGTCATGCCACTAACTGTGACTGAGGATGACGTCAGGAAGGCGCTCCTAGCAGTGAACCCCAGAAAGGCAGCTGGCCCAGACGGGGTTCCTGGTAAAGGTCTCAGAGCATGTGCTCCTCAGCTCGCACCCATCCTCACAGAAATCTTCAACCTCTCCCTGGCTCAGGCAGTGATACCCTCCTGCCTAAAATCTGCAACCATCATCCCAGTACCAAAGAAATCTCCCATCTCCACCCTCAACGATTACCGTCCAGTGGCACTCACTCCAGTAATCATGAAGTGCTTCGAGAGACTGGTCCTCCAGCACATCAACGATCACCTCCCCCCAGACCTCGACCCCCACCAGTTTGCATACCGCACAAACCCGTCTACAGAAGATGCCATCGCCTTAGCCCTGCATGCTGCGCTGAGCCACCTGGAGGAGCAGCAGAGCTACGTCCGGATGCTCTTTGTGGACTACAGCTCTGCCTTTAAAACAATCATCCCGGACATTCTGATCAGGAAACTAGACACCATAGGCCTGCCCCCCCTCACATGTGCCTGGATAAAGGACTTTCTCACTGACCGGCCCCAGGCAGTGAGGCTGGGCCCCCACCTCTCCCCCACACGCACACTGAGCACTGGCTCTCCACAGGGCTGTGTGCTGAGCCCCCTCCTGTACTGCCTCTACACCCACGACTGCAGTCCGCAGCACGACAGCAACCTCATCGTGAAGTTTGCTGATGACACCACAGTCGTTGGACTCATCTCAAAGGGAGACGAGGCAGCCTACAGGGAGGAGGTCCTGAAGCTGGCAGCTTGGTGCTCAGACAACAACCTAGCTCTGAACACCCAGAAAACCAAAGAGATCATCGTGGACTTCAGGAAGCACAGCACCGACCCAGCTCCCCCCTACATCAATGGAGAGCAGGTGGAGAGGGTCCACACCTTCAGGTTTCTGGGTGTTGTATTGTCCAACAACATCTCCTGGACAGAAAACATCACAGACGTCATCAAAAAGGCCCAGCAGAGACTCCACTTTCTGCGGGTCCTCAGGAAGCACAATCTGGACCCCAGCCTGCTGACAACCTTCTACCGTACGTCCATAGAAAGCCTTCTGACATACTGCATTACAGTGTGGTACGGCAGCTGCACCATGGCGGACAGGGAGAGACTGCAGAGGGTAGTCAAAGCAGCTCAGAGGATCATCGGCTCCCCTCTTCCCTCCCTGTCGGACATCTATTCTTCCCGTTGTCTAGGCAGAGCTGGGAAGATCATAAAAGACAGTTCCCACCCTGGCTCTGGACTGTTTGACCTGTTGCCCTCAGGAAGGCGCTACATGTGCATCAGGTCAAGGACAAACCGCCTTAAAAACAGTTTTTTTCCCAAAGCCATAACCATCCTGAACTCCCACATGCACGGTCACTCACAGCTCCACCCCCATGTTTCTCTCTCTCACTATGCGCATCCCATCATGTCAACACCATCTTAATATGTGCAATACCTTCTCATCATGTGCAATACATTAAGTGCAATATATCTCTGCATTCATGGGCACAGCAGGTTTTTTTGTGTTTGTTATAACTACCCCTCTGCAGAAATTTCTATTGTAGATTTTGTTTTTTTGTAGATTGTACTCCGTAAATTGTGCTCTTCATTTTGTGAAATTATTTTTATTTTATTTTTATATTATTGTGCGAGTTTACTTCTCTCTTGCATGTTTGCACTGAATAGTGAGCGGCTTTAATTTCACTGCATGTGTGTGTGATGCGAATTGTACATGTGTACAGTGACAATAAAGGCATTCTATTCTATTCTATTCTATGTACTTACCATTGTGTGACTGTAGCAGCATTTACTTCTGGGAGCTGGATGGTGGTCTCACTCACAATTCTTGCATTTGAGACGATGCACTCTCTAATCATCCTGTACATCCGCACCACCATAGTGAAGCGAGAAACCTTCTTCCCTTTGCATCGGACGGCGTTTGGATACAAGGCACAGAGTCTCACAAAGATGGCCTCTGCCACTCGGCTGCAGTCTGGCCACTGTGCAGGACTGTGAGCCCCGATAAATCCCTGAATGGAAAAAGAGGGGGAAAAACATGGACACAAAAAGCAAGGATATATGATTTAAAGTATTATTTTAAAGCCAAACATTCGGTTCATTGTCACTTCTTTTGGCGGCTCAGCTCTTGTGTGTTTTTTGTCTACTCACCTTTTTGTGCTTTTGACACCAGGGGCTACAATTTTTTTGGTAGCCCCAAATCTACCCTGCTTCAGGTGGGCTTTGTGATGTTGGGAGTAAACCGTTTTTTGTTTATCATAATCACCCAATAACTGCCACAGGGAAATGATCTGGTTTGACTCTTCTTCAATCACCACAAGATTATTGTGCCCACCAAGACATTAGCCAGCTCCTGCACGGCCCCATAACCACAACCCTCCACGTTGTCAGGGCCGACAGAATCCTTGAAAACAAGAACAACTGTCTTAGTGAATCAAATTGAAAGAAAAATGACATTTATGCTTTTGAAAAGAACTTAGTCTTACGTCACATGAAGAGTCCAACTGTTGACGGGTTGCTGGCAGATCTGTTTTGGAGGCTGTAAAAGAAAAAAGCTAATCCCTTAATAAACAGTAACATGATACATCCTTATAATTAAAGCACTCCTAGACCTTTTTCCCGTTTGCAAAATGAATAAATAAAAAAACATTCATACTACTTTACTTTGTTTTTTTTTCAATAGAAAAGTTTAACTAAACTCACTGCTCTCGAGTGTCGCAGTTGTTAAAGGACCCTCAGGAGGAGGAGGAGGAGACCAAGAGGGGCCAGGCTGAGGGTCTGGAGCTGACAGACTGCTGGTGGGGGCCAAGGATGACTTTAAAGAGACTGGGAAGGTTCTCACTGGCTCCAAAGTGGGTACAGTGAAGTCTTCAGGTTTGTTGAAGCTGTCTTCAATCTCCATGTCAGTTGTCTCTGACTCTTCAACAGCCTGTCTGTAATCTTGGAGAACTTTACCAGTTTGCTGGTAAAGGTACTCTAACCCCAAAAGCTCACCTGTAAAAGGCAAAGCACTCATTAGAAAGAGAAAACAGGTTGTGAGGTTCTTTTCAAAAAAGTGTGCATACCTGAAGGGAACAATTTCCTGGCCAAGGACCTCCTCAGACGAACTGTTAGCAGCATGATGCAGGAGATGGTTATAGGAGCATGGCTGCTGCTTGTCTGTTGTGGCTGCTTCAGCGCGGTCTTCATTCCACCTGGACAGCCCATCTAACAGGTAGAACTGGAAGAAGACATCACTTGCCAGGGCGCCTGTACCATCCATGGAAAAAAAAAACGTTTCCATGCATAAATAAATATGTCTTTCTTTATTATTTACAATATTTTAGGATTTTTGTGTTTCAAGGAAAGATAATAGAACAACTTACCAGGGATGAACCTATTCAGGTGAAGATGAAAAGATTCAAGGGATGTTGAACCTCTGCCACAGCGGTATGTGGGCAAACGATGTCCTCCTTTCAGGACTGTTCCTGTCCTGGTTTAGAGCTGGATGCCTGGGGGGTCCTAGATGCAGACCACATGTTTTGCCTGGGAAGCTAAAATGTCACCCATGCATGCCGAGTTGATCAGTGGGACCCCCAGAGGGTCGCGACCATAGTCCCTGTTAAAGGCTTGGATGAGGTTTTTGATAAGAGCCAGAGTCTCCTGAGAGCCACGTGTTGTTCTCCTGCAGTGCAGGGCTAACTCACTGCGGCTAATGGACCTCAGCACATCAGCTTCTGATGAAATTGTGAGCCTGGCAGACAGTTCGGAGCATTTGGCTATCTTGAGAGCTGTCAGATCTTCCTCATCCCACATAAAGAGACAGTGGCTCGTGAAGGAAGCATATAGCTGGTGTGAATCAGTGGTGCAGCCCACCGAACACCTTCTCATGAAGTGCCATATGTCCAGGCGGTTCTTAAGGTCTATCTACTTCTGGAACATTCGTCGAAGAAGCGTGTTTCCGCAGCAGTCTGTCGACGTAAAGCACTTCAGGGGGAGGTACCCCAGCCACTGCATATCCCCCTATTAGTCCTTCGATCATTGGCCCCAGGCCAAAACATTCGCTAGCAATTAGCATGATTAACCTAAAGAGAACCTCTTGGGCGTAGACTTGCATCAGCCACCTCTGCTTGGGAACAGTAGCCATTGGAGGGGGAGGTGAAAATGTGACCGGCCTTATCAGATCCTTTTTAACAGCCCCTTTGACATGTTTGCAGTCTGTCAGGTACTGGACAGTCTTCTTCAGCCAGTCTTCAGAATGACTCTCCTGCAACTTCCTCCTAATCTGGCTGCTGCTGTTTCCTAAACCTCACTGGCGCATCAAAGTGACCACCCTCAGGTCACAGGCAAGCTTGGATGTGAGGATGCATGGAAACTGCATCCTGTGACCCACATCCAGCTGGGAGACGATGCCATAGCTCCAGCTGATGACCTTTCTTTTGCATTGTTTGCAAACTAAATACTCAGATGCCATAAAGTAAGTTATGTAGCAATAGGAATTGCTTGTTTAGTTTTGGGTTCCGACCGGAGTTGTTGAGAGTGTAACACCGGAAGTGAAGGCTGTATACTTGTAATGTCGAAGCAAGGAGTTTATTAAAACATCCCCTGGATAAGGGTAAAACAGACATTGTCTACAGTGGAGTTTGTGCAGGGAAATCGACATTAAACATGGTGGCAGCGGTGCTTCAAACGACACACCCGGTGCGTGAGTGAAGAAGAAGCGGAGCGGACCGTACCGTTAAGCTAGGCTAAGCTAGTTAGCCGCGTGGGTGCTAACGGCTTGAAGCGGCAGGACAGACTCCGAAGAAAGGAGCACGACAGAAAGTATAAAAGATGGATGGATTAAAACCACCTGCACAATGGAGTATGGACGCAGCAAACCTTCCGAAAGCATGGAAAACGTGGAAAGAAGAGTTTACACTCTACACGGAACTAGCTCTGCCAGACACAGAGGAAAAGGCAAGAGTGAAGCTGTTTTACTATCTCATCGGGGAACGTGGAAGAGAGCTCTGCGGAACGCTCATCGGAACTGAGTCAAGAGTAACAGTGAGTGGTCTGATGGCTAAAATAGATGAACACTGTAATCCCAAAGTTAATGAAACATTTGAAAGATACAGATTTTTTGCACGCAATCAGGCTCTGGTAGAAAATATTGATAAATATGTCACAGACCTGAGAATGCTAGCAAGTACCTGCAACTTTGGACAATTAAGAGACTCATTGATCAGAGACAGGATAGTCTGTGGGACAAGCAGCTCCAGTTGGAGAGAACGGCTGCTCAGAGAAGAGAATCTCACATTAGACAAATGTCTGGATATATGCAGAGCAATGGAGATTTCAAGAGAATACAACAAAACCATAACTGGACAGACATTAGAAGAGTTACATGTAGTAAGACAAAAAGAGAGGAAGAGTCAAGAGAAAGGGATTTCCTGCAGATATTGTGGAAGGACGCATGAAAGAATCAAATCAAAATGCCCAGCATATGGAAAAAACTGTAAAAAGTGTGGCAGAGAAAATCATTTTGCTATAACATGCAGGAGTAAAACCGTCAGGAAGGAAAACACTCCGAGAGAAAAAAGAAAAACGGTCCACACAGTGACAGAGCAAGATTCAGACTCAGGTGAGGACATACTGACAGTCACAGCCATAACACAAACTGCAGAAGAAGTGAACCAGTTTGAAGAAGGAGTCGGGAAAAAGAAAGAACAGCTTTTTGCAGGCATGATGATTGACAACAGCCTGGTACAGTTTCAGATCGACTGTGGTACAACATGCAACGTCATTCCCATCAACCTGTTGAACCCAAACGTAAAAATGTAGCACACGGATAAGGTGCTAGTGATGTACAACAAGTCAAAGTTGTGTCCATTAGGAAAATGTAAAGTCAAAATGGTTAATCCAAAAAACAATAAAAAATACAAAGTAGAGTTCCAAGTGGTAGGAGAGGACTGCAAAACACCACTACTCTGAAGATCAGCGAGTGAAGCAATGAAGCTAATACAAGTCAAATATGACAACATCTACGCTTTGGACAGCTCAGTGACAAAAGCACCTGCAGAAGAAAATACCTGGTTGTTGGAGGAGATAAAAACAGAATTTCAAGATGTATTTACAGGAGATGGATGCTTAAAAGGTGAATATGAGCTGGAAGTAGACCCAACAGTGCAGCCTGTTAAACTGCCGAAACGAAGAGTCCCGGTGTCAATGATGAAACCACTGAAGGAAGAACTGAAAAGTCTTGAAGACAGACGGATCATAACACCTGTCGAACACAGTACAGAATGGATCAGTGGTATGGTGACGGTGCAGAAACCGAATGGCAGACCCAGAATCTGTATTGACCCAAGACCGCTTAACAAAGCGTTAAAGCGAAGTCATTTTCCGCTACCGACAATAGATGACATATTACCAGATGTGTCAAAAGCTAAGGTCTTCACAGTATGTGACGTGAAACATGGATTTTGGCATGTAAAGCTCACGGAGGAGTCAAGTCAGCTCACAACATTCGCAACACCATTTGGTCGTTTTCGTTGGCTGAGGATGCCGATGGGGATCAGCCCAGCTCCAGAGGTTTTTCAGCGCAGACTGATGCAGGCATTGGAGAACCTACCTGGCACATACGTCATCGCTGATGCTATTCTGATCACAGGAAAAGGTGATACAACTGAGGAAGTGGAGAAAGATCACGACAGAAACCTGAGACTTTTTCTAGAAAGATGCAGAGAGAAAAACATAAAACTGAATGCGGAGAAACTCAAACTCAGGAGAAGAGAAGTTCCATACATTGGACATCTGCTCACAGCCGATGGTCTGAGAGCTGACCCGGAAAAGGTGAGAGCAATCACAGAGATGCCAGCACCAACGGATATTAAAGGTGTGCAGAGACTGGTAGGAATGATCAACTATTTGGCAAAATTTTACAAACATTTATCAGATGACTGTGAACCTCTTAGACAACTTACTCACAAAGACAGCCTGTGGGAATGGACTGGTCTTTACAGGAGAAAGAGTGGTGATTCCAGACGGGCTGCAGGCGGAAATAACCCAGCGGATCCACTCAACACATATCGGCACAGAAGGATGCCTCAGAAGAGCCAGAGACTGCATTTATTGGCACGGTATGAATGACCACATCAAAAAATATATCGCAAAATGTGATATATGCCGAAAAGTGGACGCAAAACAACAAAAAGAGACACTAAGACCACACGAGCTGACCGACAGACCATGGACCAAAGTTGGGACAGACTTGTTCAACTTTGACGGTAGAGAGTACCTAATTACAGTGGATTACTATTCTAATTTCTGGGAGATTGATCACCTACCAGATACTAAGTCAAGTACTGTGATTAGGAAACTGAAAGCTCATTTCGCACGTCAGGGAATACCGGAAGTTGTTTTTTCTGACAATGGGCCACAGTACAGCTCAACAGAGTTTGCCAGCTTTAGCCAGAAATGGGACTTTAAACATAAGACATCATCACCTGGTTACCCTCAGAGCAATGGCAAGGCAGAGTCTGCAGTCAAAACAGCAAAAAGACTCATGAGAAAAGCCAAACTGGCTGGACAGGATCCATATTTGGCCTTATTGGATCACAGAAACACTCCAACACAAGGCTTGGACACAAGTCCAGCACAGAGACTTTTAAGCAGGAGAACAAGAGCACTTATTCCAATGAGTGACAGTCTTTTACAGCCCAAAGTAACAAAGAACAATCAAGGACTGACGAAGAACAGGGAGAGACAATCTAAATATTACAACCGCACAGCAAGAGACATGGACAATTTGAAACCAGGAGACTCAGTCAGAGTTCAACCTTTCGAACCACATGGCTTATGGGACAAGGCGAGAGTGTGCAAAACACTTGGAGACCGATCCTATGAGGTGGAGATGGACAATGGCAGAGTCCTGCGGAGGAACCGTCGACATCTGAGAAGAGCTGTGGAGGTCGACTTAAAAATACCAACAACACCAGAACCTGTTAGGCTAAACTCAGGCCCAAGTCAAGGAGACCTACAAAGTACCACCACCAAGTCAGGACGTGTTGTTCACCAGCCAAAATACCTGAAAGACTATGTTTGCAGTTAATGTTAATATTTGTTTATAGAGACTTTCTTTGAAAAAAAAAAAAAGAGAAGGAGAAAGAATGTTATATTATTTGGAATGAAGAAAGCCATTAGAACAGAATGTAAGGTTATTAAAAAAGAATGTAATTTTATTTGGGAGAAAATAATTTTATTTTGGTAAGAAAATAACTTTATTTTAAAGAACCTGAAAAAAGTGAATATTTAAGTTGGATACTGTTAGAATCTGAGTTATTTAATTTTTTTAAAAGAAAAGGGATGTAGCAATAGGAATTGCTTGTTTAGTTTTGGGTTCCGACCGGAGTTGTTGAGAGTGTAACACCGGAAGTGAAGGCTGTATACTTGTAATGTCGAAGCAAGGAGTTTATTAAAACATCCCCTGGATAAGGGTAAAACAGACATTGTCTACAGTGGAGTTTGTGCAGGGAAATCGACATTAAACAAGTTTTGTCCACAGAAATTACTTGTCTGATCTTCTGATGCACACCAGATGAGGTCAGAACCCTTTGTGGCAATCTGAATGAGGAAATGTCAACTTGACTTGCCAGAGTTTTCGGGGCATCCAAAGAAAGAGGGGACTCCCAAAATAGTCTCCATGCTGCTGGACTTTGGTTACGTGCAAGGGGACTTGCGGAGAAAGCCACCACAGTCTGTCGACCCAGCTGAAGTCCAGTTCTGGATGTCCTTGCACTGTCCGTTTGAAGAGAGCTTTGGACATCCATCCTTGGTCCACCTCAGGGACTGTGTGAAGCCAGCCGGCTGGAAGACACACTCTTCGTGCTGAGAGGAAAAAAAGAAGGAAAAAAAAGTCCATTAATAGAAATTGTTCATGGATGGATAAAATGTAAAAATTTTACGCTTAAACCTTAAAGCTCTTTAAGTGAGAGCAAATGCAAAAGGGTTTTGTTTATGTATACCTATATGGGGATTTTTTTCTTTGAATACATAATTGAGTAAAGTCATAAAAAATTCTATTTAAAATGTACATACTTGCTGAGTGAGACTTATCCCATCTGATCGCTTCTGCCAGAAGAGCTGTCGTCAACTTCACTTGACACGGGTGGAAAAGACAGAATCTTTGGATCTGCAGCAGTGGAGAGCTGCTTACTGGCTTTAGGGCCAAAGGCTGGTGGTGTCAGTGGAGGATTGATGTAGGTTTCCCAGTTGGGTGTGGGGAAGAGGGTCCTGCTACTGAGAGGAGGAGGAGGAGGCTTGGAGGGTGAAGGGGGATTCTGCAGGCCCAGGTGAGGAAGAAAGGGATCCAGCTGGTTGGTTTAAAGTTGTGGATGTGGAATGCGGCTGTGCATGTATCAAAGCTGAAAAACAACAACAACGCAGCATTAACATACACCACCAATAAGATTCAAAGTGATTCAGGGTTTAGAAAAAACGAGAATTGTTTTCTTACAGGGTCTGACTTTAAATGGGGATGCCAGCTTTTTTACAGCTTTCTTAATGTTTTTGTCCGTGGCCAAATTACCCACCAAAAGTGAAGAGAGAGACGAGGTGGAAATGGGCTGAGGAGTTTTGGGATGTGGTGGTGAACTGGGAGGCTTTGCAGCAGAGGGATTTGACGTTGATGGAGACTGAGAAGACGAGGATGCCATTGATGGTCCTGGCTGGCTGGACAAACTAGGTTGTGTCTTCTCTCGAGACATCTGCTCCTCTTTCATCACCACTGCAGTTTTGGCAGATAGAAACATTTCCATGTGCTCTCTAAAGCTTTCTTTGTTGCTGGCATGATCCTTGGTGTCTTTACTACCCCCTGTTGGATCTTTCTTCATTGCAGCAACAAGGTAGGCAGCATAACCTAAAGCATTTTCCAGCAGCCATTTGAATGTCTGGCCCTGGTGTTGTGGGTCCCGTCAGGGAATAATTGGGTGGAGGCGCCATGGTGAAAGTATTCTTGTTTTATTTAAGAATAGAGCACACCACTTGCTCCACAAAGGCTAACCAACAACACGAATAGTAGCCAACGATCCCAGTCCTTTCCTGTGTCACTCACAAACTTCTGCAGCATCCTCTTCAGGGTCTGGTTGAAACGTTCCACCAAGCCATTGGTCTGTGGGTGGTACGGTTTTGCCTTGATGGCATTGATGCCAAGCTGCTGTTGGAACAGTTTCATCAGCCGAGAGGTGAAGTTGGTTCCTTGGTCTGTCAGAATTTCATCCGGTATTCCTACTCTGGAGAAAAACTGAATTAACGCTCTCATGACTGCAGGAGCTGTAATGGTGCGCAGGGGAAAAGCTTCTGGGAACCGTGTAACATAATCACAGACCACCAGGATGTATTCGTGACCGCTACTGCTCTTAGGTAAAGGTCCAACAATGTCCATGGCTAGTCTCCTGAATGGAGTGGAAATTATAGGGAGTGGGTGTAGTAATGCTCTGTCAGACTTGTGTGTTATTGCAGTTTTCTGGCAGGTAGGACATGTTGCACAGTACGTCTGAATGTCAGTGTATATTGATGGCCAGAAAAAACGTGAACTAACCCGCAGATATGTTTTGTGACGACCCAGGTGACCCGCCCATGGGAGTGTGTGCGCTAATTGCATGACGAGTGGCCTGCAGGTGGTTGGAAGAACTAACCGTAGGTGTTCACCTTCAGCTGCATACAGAACATCATCAACAACAATAAACCCCACATTTCCCAAACATTTGTCACTCTCTGTTGTCACCTTGGCAAACAATGGTTTTGAAGTTTGGTCTTCTTTCTGCAAAGCTGAAATGTCAGCTGGTATGTCAACTGTTTCTGCTGTTGTTGCAATCTCAGGATCCGGCAACTTAAGTTTTTTTTCAAACCGTCTTTGACGACGTGTTTTTCTGGGCATTTCTTTGCCTCCATCAAAGAAATTGTCATCCAAATGTGGAAGACTTTGCATTCCTGCTTTAGCCTGAGCTCTAGTTAGCACGGGTGCTGAAACATTAACAGCTAGCTCATCATTAGCTTTAGCTGTTTCAGTAGCCTCATTTAATAAGTCCCCCAACATAGGTAAATCACACCCCAAAATTAAATCAACAGGTAGGTTTTCTACCACCCCGACAGTCAAAAGATATGATTGTTCATTTATGGTCACTGTTACATCCGCTTTTGGGTACAAATGTTTGTCCCCATGAACACACACACCACTTGTTTGCCTGCTGTAATCAAGTCCACCAAAAGGGATTAAACTCTGTTTGACCAGAGAAACAAAACTGCCAGTGTCCAACATAGCAGTAACCTGCTGTCCGTTCACAGTCACTCGTTTAAGTGGCTGGAAAATATTTTTGTCCATGTGTACAGGCCCTGCTCCTGCGACAGTCTCTGGCCTAGGTGCGTAGCAAGCACCTGTGAATTTAGTCTTGCGGATTGGACATACGGAGGCTTTGTGACCAATCTGCTGGCAATAGTAACATACAATGCAATAGTAACCCAATAGTGGCAATAGTAACCTAACACCTAACACCCAGCACCTAACCGCTCGCTGGTTAGGTGCTGGGTTGGTACCTTGCGTTGCCTGATTGAAGTCTCTCCGTGCAGGTCTCAGTGGAGCGGTTTGAATGGGATGACGCTGATCCCCACCTGACAACCTTGTATGCAATGTCCTCACCTGTCTGATATGGAGGGACCTTTGGCTCCACGTAAGGTCTCCAATCAGGTGGCTGTAGGTTGACTCTGCCCTGTGGTTGATCCGACCAGCCGGAGTCCTCCAGTGCCACTGGATGCCATCGACGGGACGTTGCAGCTGGTGTTGGCAGATCCAACCTTGGGCTACTCCCTGCGGCTGAGCTTGGTCCAGCGGCTTGGGGACTGGTATTCCGCCGCCGACCAGAATGGTGCTCTGCCCTGGAAATGGAGGCTTCCAAACCTTGGAGTGCAGCGATGAATCTGTCTTCCCGCTGCTGCTGTCCCTGCAGGAAGTCCCTCATCGTGGCCACCAAGTCTGGGCCTTCTGGTCCTTTGGTCAGGCCTGGAGAACCACCAGAGGCACCAGGATCCACCACCTCCTCCTCCAAGGATGAATTGGACGATTGAGGGCCTGTGTCCGATGTTGGTTCCATCTCCTCCTTCTGGGCGTTGCTCTCCATCAGTCCAAAGGAAAAAATAGGGAGAAGTGTTTACATTGGTCAAAAACAGAAATAAACAGTTTCGTTCATGGACACATTCTGTGTTATCACAGAGACATTCCAATAATCATCAATAAAAATTAATACAAACAGTGACCGATGCGTCACAAGACCCGGTGTGTCAATGACCACTTCCGGGTTACTTCCGGGTAAACAAACAGACGCTAATGTTTGCGTCGTGTGTGCTTCGTGTGAATGTATGCGCGAGGATTATGAACCGGCAACCTAGTGTGCACCCAGGGCTACCTGCAGGGGGTTAGGGATGGAACGAAAAGGGTAAGTTAATGTAAATGACGTGTTTACCGGTCCGTGCGTGCGCGTCAATGCGCACGTGGGTGTGTGCGAGCGTGTGTATGCATCTGCCGTGGCAGCTGACGGTTCTACACCGTCACACCTGGAAAATACCAAACTGGATCTCAAAGAAGCCAAGAAGATGCTTTCTGTTGGAAAGATCTCCCTGATGATCCAGCAGTCTTCTTTGTTGCCTTTTCCAGTACTGCTTCCGGGACAAGGGCGTCATCCATGGTTTTCCTTTATTTGCCCTTTCTAAGGGATACGCTTCAGCGGAGTCTGACAAATTCAGAGTGCCATTAGCCAGTCCTCTGAATCTGGGTTCCATCATAAAAGCTGAATGAATCAAATGAGAAAAGAAGATTGTAAATCATAAACTGAGCTGTGAAAACACAAGATGAGAAAATAAAATGCTACAAGAAGGCTTTAATACAGCTTTATTTAATCGGATAGATACTCGTATTACTTTGATTTTTTGTGTTTATAAATACCAACTGGTTGTTTTTTTGGGGAATGGTATCGCTTTAAATTATTATTAATTATTATTATTAATTACTATTATTCTAAACATTGAATGCAACAAAAGGAAAAGAATATATTGCTAAGCTCGAGAACAACAGTGTTTCATGTTTTATGTTTAATAATAAAAACAACAACAACAACCTTGAATAAATAAAGGCATTCATGTGCATGTGTGAATACTCGCTAAAACACGCAGGCTAAGACAAAGGAGAAACACAAAGACGCAGCAATCAACACGTAAAAGGTTCGGTTTGAGCTAGCTAATTTTATTTTTACTTGACGTTTTATTACAGTAAATGACAAACGTGGAAAACACCGCTGCTTGCTATGGTAAAAGTTCGGTTCATTCAATATTTCCGTTAGCCTAGCTTTCATACCTTTAAAGATGATTCACTTGTTATTTCTACTATACGGTTACATTAGTGAAAAAACACCGCTGGCTGAACAACAATGGAGGAGAACTACTGTAAATGACCAAAGGAAAACAACATTTCTATTGGAATACGACAGCTAACACAATCAGCGTGTTGAAACGTGTTATTACAATATCACAAACATTTCAACTGAAATTTCCCAATGACAACTCCGTACTTACTGTGAAAAGTCGTGATCAACGTTGAAAACTGGATCAAATCTAACTCTGACACTTTTGGTGATGTTTGCAGATGTAAATGAAGCGCTCTTCTTTCAGCCATCTAATTGGTCAATCCTTGGGTATCGCCCCGGTGGTCCATCGTGACATCTGATTGGGTAATTCTTTGTTACTATTGGGCGGGATTTCGTAAGAAAGAGGACAGCTGATTGGAGGGGAGGTTTAACTCTTGGGAGCAAGGGAGTGATATGATTGGATAATTCTACCAAGATTTACCCAGATTGAGCTCGACTAACAAGCGGCCGGGAGGACAGACACTTTCCAAAAGGACCTTTGTTTTTAAAGAAAAATTCTGAGATACAGTTTAGTGTGATGTCCTCGGCTTTAAAATATTTTTTCACTTCTTTGGGTGATAAACATTTAGTCAAACAAATAAATTTTTGTTGACATGGATAGTAGAAAGTAACAAAAAAACTCATTACTGACTGTTACTTTGAAGAGAAGATGAATTATTGGTTAATTATAATTACAAAAGGTCCATTTTAATCCACATTAATTTGAAAGTCTTTGTCTTTGTACTCCTGATGGCTCCACTTGCTCTGTTGGTTTGTCTGGCAGCAGCTCATTCATTCAGTTCTTCTGAAACTATTGGACTCAATTCATCTTAAAAGAAATTTGTAAAATAAAAAAAAACTTGAAAAAATGATGATGGGATTTTGTTTTGCTGTCATTCTTTCCTGACCAAAAGCATTTTCACCTTCCACCACTTTGGTTTTGTTACTTCTGTGAGCCAGAAGTTTCCATCTGACCCAAACTGAAAAACGGGAGAGAGGATCTGGTTTCAGCCACCCATGTACTGCACATTTTTTTAGTTATACAGTAAACCTTACACAAGAAAGTATCTTATTTATTTAAACAATCTGTCATGATACGAACGAGAGTTCAGGAATGACCCAGATGCTGGAACCCGGAAAGANGCCACAGGAAGGAGGGGGGAGGAGGGAGTAACTGACAGGCCATGACACAATCGAAAAAACCGTGATGGAAGACCATCAAGAAATTTATAAAGTAGCCCTAACACACAACTTAAAAAAAATTTGACAAAGCAGTTGGTAAAATTTGTGTCATTTTACATAAAATTTTTGAGATATAAGAAAATACCAAAAAAAAAAGACTGGAGCAACAGATGGACAGAGACAAACGGAGAAGAGGAAGAAACCCAAGTATTCAACAGAATAAAGTTAACAATTTTTATCACAAAAACTCAGAGAAAAATCTGAAAAATGTTTATTGAAATAATATTTCTGTGTAAAATTCTGATTAAGATAATTTTGTAATTAAAGGAATACAAAGAGTTTTTTTTTAACTTCACCCAAATAGATCATTTTTGTCTCTACTTAAACTGTGGCTGTTTTATGTTTTGTGTCGGAGCGTCTTTGTGTCTATGCTCCAGTTTCTGTGTTTGTGATTTTGGCATTAAAGCCTTTTCTATTTAGAACTAGATCTGTGCCGTTCTTTCCTGCTCTTGGGTTTCCTCCCCCTGGCCTCATCGTCACATTCATTGTATTTCCACCAACCAGCATCCTCAGGAAAGACCACAGGGGTCGCTGCTGTGGGATTTTGGTCAAAGTCCCACACTTATCATCTTTTGATCTATTGTAAAGTGTTCCCAGCTGTCTTTTAATTATGATTATACTGCTTTTGGCCAAAATCAAAAAACTTCTTTCATTCTCCAGGACAACATTTCTGCAGAACTTAATTTGAAATTTCCCTCTGAGTTTTGGGCGGGACCGCTGGTGCAGAGTAAGCCCACCTCTACTTCCCATTTTCCATCAGTTTACGTGCTTTCCTGCTAGCTTACAGTCCCTCACACCCCCAACCTAGCTTTAGATGTGCAACAAAAATGGTAAGCAATATTGGAGCTATCCACTGTTGTGACCACATAAGGCCTTCCCAGGTTTGGATGGTTAAGGATATTAAAAACCACATGTGCAAATGGGAAAAAGGAAAAATCCCACAAGTCTGCATGAAGCCAAACCTTTTGCAAAAGGGAGATCCAGGGCAGAGAAAGTGCTTCATTACTGCTCTGATCTGCTCTGCTCTGAGTCCCCCCCGCCTCACAGTAAGCAGGTTTTATTACCCTACATGTGTAAATGAAGTGATTGGCATACTATGGCTCTGTGTTCATCCTTACAACCGCAAACTGAAGAGACCAGCCGTTCCTCCTATGAATGACAGTTATGACTGCAAAAAACAGATACAGCACTTACTTCACAGAATGTTCATGTCTTCAAAAAAACAAGTGAATGCATAATCAAAAACTGTAAAAGTGTAATAATAAAATGCGTGATACTAAAATATGTAATCATGCTACACCACCCATACAATTGGCAGATCAGACGAGGAAAACAAAGACGTACAAGGATTTAGTTGTCTGCTCCTGATTCACAACTGCTTTAAGAAACACTCCAATATGCAATTGTTGGTGGGTCCTCCACACCAACAACACCATTTTCAGCGGGTCACAAACATACTCCCAAACCAATGGCCCAAAGGCTATGCCACTTACCCAAACCCACCAGAGGAAACCGGGGCTTTGATGTCTCGCCCAAGAGCACTTCCATATGTTACAGGTAAAGCAATGAATCGAACCACAGAGCCTTCGGCTTGGGAGACAGCTGGATACTTTCAAGGCACAGCTCTACTACAGTATGATGCTGTTTCATGAGGTCAAAGCTGCTTCTAAAAAGAAAACTGGAATTTCATATCGGTGTATCTTACATGACAAGCAAGACAGTATTTCATTCTGTAAATGCGTTTACCCTCAAATACCTGCATGTCAGCTGTAGCTGTTAATCAGTGGGATTTCAGACTTTGTAAAATAATATCAATCTTTACATGATGTGAGGCTTGTGTAATTTGGATTGTAACTCATTCAGAAGGAGTTTAACTGCTAAGTAAGCAGTTCAACAGAATCTTCTTTCTCTTTCGGCTTTTCCCATCAGGGGTCGCCACAGCGAATCATCCTTTTCCACCTCACTCTATCATGAACATCTTCTACCCTAACATTAGCCAACATATGTATTCAACAGAATACAGTACATAAATAAGCCTATTTGAAAGATAAGTAAAGAGGATTCAGAAACCATTGAAGATTTTAATATTTAACATTTTAATCTGAAAAGTACCTTAAAGGATCCAGCTGTGTTTTCTATGAGCGATCCTGGAAGCAAGAAGCAGCGGAGCGTCATTACTTGCAGCAGGATGCAAAGAGGATGAACATGATTGAAGACATGAAAGAGTCAGAATAAGAAGAGAAGGCTTCGAGAGCATTTGTCTGGATTTGCCTGTTAAACTACAGACGGATTATGTGTTCAGGTATTCACAGCTGCTTTTAGTTATTTGTCCACCTGTGTATTAAAGACATTTGTTTTGGTCGCTTACAGCCAGATCCTCTCATCCTACACCCATCTGCAAGACATTTGTCTGGGTTTCGGTTTGTGACATTTAGTTAAAGATTTGTGTCTATACCACACGGACGTAAATGAGTATCCATTGTTTATTGTGGAGGATCTATATAATCTATGAATAATCCTTGATATTTGAAATCTACGAAATCGGATAACAGATGCTTGCTTTCTTTGCACTGTCATACTAGTGAGGAACAACATCTCTTCTCACTTGTGTATTTCTCTGCAAATACTATGTGTGAGATGACAAACAAATCTTGAATCTTCAATCTCACACTCAACTTATGAAGGAGGAAGCATGGGCTCCTGGTTTTAAGGCACAGAGTGACACTCCTGATGTGCGTTATAAAGTAGCTACGATACAGTCTATTGCTCTGAATTTAATTTGTCAGGCAACAACAGCTGATCGTATAAACAAGGCAACAGACCTGGAAGTGGTGGGAGAGATAGAAAGAGCAACAGAAGTCCCTCATATTATTTGTAAAAATGTCCATGTTCATCATAAAAAGATATGATAATAAGATAATGATGAAACAATATAACAAAAACACCCGGCTGCCACCGCTCTCTCGTACTGGCCAGCCAACGGTGAGTGTTTACTTTGGATTTCTTTTTTGTTTGTGTTTCTCCAAAATTCTGACTATTTTTCGGTCCTCGGTTTTTCACAACTCTGTTTAAAGAAAATAAAATGGTGCTTTGGTGTTTTAACCTGTTTTTTGGCATTTTTGTCATAATGGAGGACATATAAAAAAATTCAGCTTAAAATTGCATTTCTGAAAATGTCTTATTTCAAATCATTGTGAATCAGGTGCAGACCAAATTGCAGATTGATTGTCATTTAACTATTGACATAATCTATTTAGTTGTGATCTAAAGGTTTAAATTAGATAACGGTTTGAGTTCTGTGTAGGTCCTAGTGAGAAAACATGATTCATTTTGGAACATGACTGGGAGATTTTTAAGATCCCTCATAAAATACAGAGTTAGTGCCAACAGTATTAAATGTGCTGTTTGGTGTTTTGTTGGTGACAACCTACTAATTTTTATGCATTCAGTAACTGAATCAAACAGCATTTAATAAGGATTTAGCCTGTGTCAGGACCAGGTCTTGAGGACCAATAAAATATGACAGACCCAGGAGTAAGAACTTCTGAGTTTATTTGAGGACCTGGGGGTATTCCAGAAAGCAGGTTATGCTAGCTCCCACGATAAGTTTGAGGCTAAGGAAGTTGATAACCTCAGCTTTCAGTTCCAGAAATGGAGGTATGTTTCAGGGTAGGTCAAGTTGCCATGGCAACTCATGCTCTGAACATAATCTGGTCCGGAGCAGGTTTAGTTGAAGGTTAGTTTGTTTACAGAGAGGTGAAGCAGCATGGCGTGTCCATTTGAAGATGATTTAGTGGATGAAGAAGCTCAGATAATACTTTTTCCACCGTGAGACTTCTGTAGAGCTGTTCAGGTACTGCACCTGGTTAACCCAGAGCACATGGAAAACAGGAACTAGCTCAACAAACCAAGAAAACCACAGAAGAAGAAAAGAACTCGACGTCACTTCCTGTGACGTTATCAACAATGGGCTGAGCGTTCACAACAGACATCAAGGATGACACACCACCACCCACGGGACAAATTGCTTAATACGGGCCCTATACATTCTGCGTGTCCTGACATGGCCGGGACAGATGTGGTCGGTGGTTTACCAACCAACTGACCAATCTTAGAGCATCTGTATGAGTTCACCCCGCCTTCTCTTCCAGTACCATGCGCTCCATCTTGAAGGTGCTGGCATTGAGAGCCCTTGGATCCGTCTCATTAGAGCATTTTTGGCCATCATCAGCCTAGATCCAGACTGACCAGCAGCCAAGTCTGCAACAAAGGACTGAGTATCCCCTCATGACACTGACAACAAACCCAGCGTGTATTAATTTCATACAATCTTCAAGGGTATTGGTCCAGCACCACCCTGTCCGCTGTGAACCGCTCTACTTTACATCAGGCTAAATCCTTATAACCCTTCCGCTATCTTAGATGACCCCACCCTTACATTGACGTGTTCTCCCTACTATGACAAAGGTGGATAAAGGAGGAAAGATTTAATGTAATCCATCCAGTGAAGTTCACAAATCATTGAAGAAAAAAGGTTAAGTGCACTGTCTAGTGGCTCTAGATGACCCAACTCGCAATGTTAAAGTGCCTAGGATAGCACAAGGGTTAAACGCTGTTTGAGGATTGCATAAAAATTTGTAGGTTATCACCAACAAAACACCAAACAGCACATTTAATACTGTTGGCACCAACTCTGTATTTTATGAGGGATCCACGTCTATGTTTCTCAGGAGATCCAGGTGCACTACTCTGGTTGTGGTTTCAAGGTTGTTAAAACCGGGGGTGGTAGTGGGGATAAGCTCCCACTCCCTATAAAAAGCTCCCATGGTGTGCGTCTCATATAGCCTCTGACAACCCAGTCCAGCTCCTGGCCTTCTCGTGCGGCTTTGCTAATAAGCCCGGCGAAACTGTTTCTACTGACAGGAGAAGGGGCAAAGGCGGCCTGCTGGCGCCTCAAAACCAGCTGCTTCGGGCAGGTGGGGCTCGTTAACCTCGGACGGTAGCTCACCTAGGAGAAGGAAACTCTGATTCAAAACCTCCGCTGCCTTGCGGCATACCCTCTCAGGGAAGGCTAAGGGAGTAAACCCTGACAGAAAATCCGGAGCCGGAGTCCCAAAGGCGGTCTGACATCGTGTCGTCAATACCGGCAACTCCTGCGGCGCAGCTGGAGCCAAGCTGTACTGACTCTGTCTTTCCCTTGGACCCTTCAGCTTCGCGGAGAGGGGGGACTGCTGCATGGGCAACAGCTATCCCCCCATTTCACCCTGCCCAGGCTCAGTAGCTCCACTGGAGAGGACACTCCAGCGCCATCACAAGATGGTGACACAACACGGAAGGGGACAGATACCGGTTATAAGCTCGTCCGATTGGCGAAGGAAACGAGCGCCAGGGGTCTCCTTTGATGGTGGGAGAGGTCATTGTGCCTCATTGGACAGCTTCCGCCCGCCTCAAGCTGGGCAGCCCCCAGCCAGTAAGGTGCTGTCTCGCCATGGCCTACCTGCCCCACTGGGTGCGTGGGGATGAGAGAGATGCCTCTCGAAAAGTGGGCCAATAAACACTTGCACCAGGCAATCCCAAAGCACTAAGAAAGAAACCCCCAGCTCTTCGCTTCGCTAGTTGGAACGTCAGGACCATGTGTCCCGGACTCACTGCAGACCTCCAGCAGATCAATGATGCAAGGAAGACAGCTGTCATTGATAGAGAACTCTCGCGACTAAACATCGACATTGCTGCCTTACAGGAGACACGGTTGGCTGACAACGGCACCATCAGGGAAGCAAACTACACCTTCTACTGGCGGGGGAAATCTCTGGACCAACCCAGGCAGCATGGTGTTGGCTTCGCGGTGAAGAACACGCTTGTCAGCTACACCGAGACCCCCACTGCAGGAACAGAAAGGATTCTCACACTTCGACTGTCAACGTCCTCTGGCCCAGTCAGCATTCTCAGTGTGTACGCACCAACCCTCTGCTCCACTCCCGAGGAGAAAGATCATTTCTACCAGGCCCTGGAAGAAGCAATATCCAGGATTCCCAGCACTGAAGGCCTTTACCTTCTAGGAGACTTCAATACAAGAGTTGGAGCCGACCATGAGGCCTGGCCCACCTGCCTCGGAAGCTATGGGAGGGGGAAGATCAACGAGAATGGACAGAGACTACTGGAGTTTTCCTGTTACCACTGCCTGTGTGTGACCAACACTTTCTTTAAATGCAAAGAGATCCACCAAGTGTCATGGAGACACCCGCGTTCACGCCACTGGCATCAGCTTGATCTAGTTCTCACCAGAAGAGCGGACATTGGCAGCGTCCTCCTCACCCGCAGTTACCACAGCGCAGACTGTGACACGGATCATGCCCTTGTGGCAAGCAAGGTGCGCATAATGCCGAAGAGGTTGCACCACTCAAAGAAGAGAGGTCGACCGCGCATCAACACCAGTTGCTCCAGCAACTTTGCAAAAACTCAGCAATTCATCACCAGGCTGGAAAACACCCTCAGCGAGGGAGTGACAGCGGATGGCACCATTGATTCCAAGTGGCTCCACCTCCGGGATGCTGTATACAACTCTGCCATCACTGCCTATGGGAAGAAACAGAGGAGGAACAATGACTGGTACGAGGCCTACTGGGAGGAAATGGAGCTTGTGACTGAGGCAAAGAGAAAAGCCCTTCTGGCTTACAAGGCCAAGCCCAGCCCAAGTACACTACAGGCCCTACGGACTGCCAGGAACAAAGCCCAGCAGACCGCCCGCCAGTGCGCCAAAACTTACTAGCAGAACCTCTGCAGCAGTATACAGTCAGCTGCAGAGTCAGGCAATATAAGAGGAATGTCCGAGGGCATATAAAAGGCAATAGGCCCAACCCTCTACAAGACCGCCCCTCTCAAGTCCAAAACGGGCCAGGTGATTACCGACCAGGGGAAGCAGATGGAGCGATGGATAGAGCACTATCTCGAGCTGTATGCAACACAAAATACAGTAACTGATGCAGCTCTCAACTCCATCCCAGACCTGCCAGTCATGGAGGAGCTAGACACCCCACCTACTGTGGAAGAACTCAGCAAACCTGCTCCACCCACTTTACGACTTCCTCTGCCTCTGCTGGGATCAGGGCTACATCCCCCAGGACATGCGGGATGCCCATGTCATGCGTTCAAGGACTGCAGCGAGGGTGTCTACATCCACACCAGGTCGGATGGCAAGCTCTATAGTTTAGCCCGTCTTCGTGCCAAGACTAAAGTGACAAAAGTACACATCCGTGAGTTGCTCTTTGCTGATGATGCAGCCTTGACTTCACACACTGAAGACGGCCTTCAGCAGCTCGTCAGTCGCCTCTCCCTCGCCTGCAAAGAGTTTGGGCTTACCATCAGTCTGAACAAAACCAATGTCATGGCCCAGGGCACTGAGACCCCTCCAACAATCACCATTGATGGACACATCCTGGACGTTGTGGAGAACTTCACCTACCTCGGGTCCATGATCTCCAGTTCATTGTCCATTGACTCGGAGATAAACAGCAGAATCGCAAAGGCAGCTGCAGTCATGGCCAAACAAATCCATCGAGTGTGGAATAATTCCAGCCTCACTGAGAAGACCAGATTGCACGTCTACCAAGCCTGCGTGCTCAGTACCTTCCTCTATGGCAGCGAAACGTGGACCACCTACGCAAGGCATGAGAAGAAGCTCAACACCTTTCACTTGAGGGGCTTGCGGCGCGTGCTGCGGACCAAGTGGCAGGACAATGTCCCAAACATAGAGGTGCTGGAACGAGCCAACATGAACAGCATGCACGCAGCACTTGGTGAGAGACGTCTGAGGTGGCTTGGCCATGTCATGAGAATGGACACAGGCCGTATCCCTAAAGACCTACTCTACGGCGAGCTAGCTGAAGGCTATAGAAGAAGAGGGCGTCCAAAGCTGCGCTTCAAAGACGTCTGCAAGAAGGACATGAGGTGGTGCTCCATTGACCCCTACACTTGGGAAGGTCAAGCAGACGATCGCCCCATCTGGAGACTTGCAGTCAGGCAGGGTACAACAGATGCTGAGGCCAAGCGGAACGAGAATGCTGTACAGAAAAGAACCAGGAGGAAGCAGTGGCAGCAACAGCTGCAAGAGCCATCATCCTTCACCTGTACCAAGTGTGGCAGGGACTGCCATTCCAGAATCGGACTGCACAGCCACTCTCGGCGGTGCAGGTAGATTCATCAAGGAGCTACACCATCGTCTCTCAAGACGGACGGCTGCCGACGACGTCTATGTTTCTCAGGAGATCCAGGTGCACTTCTCTGGTTGTCAGACATGTTTTTCCACCAGGTCCGCCTCCTCCCTGTAGATCGCCCACTCCTCAAGTTCCTGTGGCGAGACCTACGAGTGGATGAACCTCCGAGTGGTTTTGAGTGGCAGGCCCTTCCTTTCGGCACAACAGGGAGCCCCTGCTGTGCCACTTATGCACTTCAACGCCTCATTGCTGTTCACAGCCATCCTAGTGAGGACCTGAAGTTTTTTAGTGGAAAACTGCTTCTACCTTGTGTATTGCTTACAGAGTCTGGATTCATCAGAGAAGGCCATGTCACTTGTGTATTGTTTAAGAGTCCTCCTAGCATCAGTAGGCTTTGACCTACACCAGTGTTCCTGCAACGATGCAAGTGTTCTCAGCCACTTACCTCATGATGCCAGATCAGAGAGCCTAGATCTGTGGCTCGCACAAGATAAGACAGATCCGCAAGAATCCACCCTTGGCCTCAGTTGGAACTGGGAGACAGACACCCTGGGCTATAAACATTGACCTACGAAAAACCAACTCTCAGGAACATCTACAAAGTCATGGCATCACAGTATGATCTCTTGGGTGATCTGTTGTCCTACTCCACCCAAGCAAAGCTCATCATTCGACAGTTATGGGATAAGAAACGTGGCTGGGACGACTCCAACCAGCTCTCTGAACTAATTCAAGCCTGGACCAGTTGCTGTCTCTCCCACTGTCTTATGTGCCTGTAAGTGCCACCTCAGGAGGTACCACGCCTCAAGTCCACATTTTTGCTGATGCATTTGAGCAAGCCTACAGAGCAGTGGCCTATCTGCGAACTCAAGACAGCAAAGGTGAGGTACACCTGTCCTTCATTGTTGTACGTTCACAAGTGGCTCCTAAGCTCGTCCAGTCGATTCCCCGTCTGGAACTCTGTGCTGCCCTCATAGCGGCCCAACTAGCTCATGTCCTGGAGAAGGAACTCACCCTGAAAGTTAGTCAGACGGTGTTATGTTCTGAATCCACAACAGTTTTAACCTGGCTACAATCCCAATCCTCTCGCTATAAGGTCTTCCTCGGGGGAAGAGTAGTCGAGATCCAAGAGCTCACAAAGAATGGTACCTGGCACTATGTGAATTCAGTCAACAATCCGGCGGATGACCTGACCAGAGGGAAACCCTTGAGAGCCCTCACAGAGCCTAATAGGTGTCACAAGGACCTCCTTTTCTTCTCCAACATGCAGAAACTTGGCCAGAGAGACCTAGCACAGAGCCACAGGAAGACTCCACAGAGCTTCGGAAAACTGCCTTCTGCGGTTTGGCAGTTACTTTACAAACCAGCCAAAGTGCTACTGTTTACAAGACCTGGCAGAAGTGCATATAGGATAAAGCCATCCGTTCATTCCAGTTGCTGTATTTTTTAATATTGAGTAACTGACAAAACGTAAGTGTTTAAATCCATGTTTTTAAATGCATTACTCATTTGATTCGTATTTTCCCGGCCGCTATGTTTCACTGTTGTCACGTTTTCTATGTGTTTTATAGCAGATTTAATTATATTTTGCCTATTATAATTACTTTATTTTCACAAGGACATACTCAAGCAGTTTCCTTGGGTTTATGTAATTTATTTTATTTACAGCAGGCCAGTTTGTGTTATTTATGTAGTGATGAGAGGGATCTTTTGTTGTTTGCAAACCAACTTGGATGAATCAGCAATGGAATAAATTCAGAACATCTGCCAAGTGGAGTCACATCTCTGTTTTCCTCCTCCCTGTGTCCTGACCAACACCCCATTTTGTTTCCTGTTAAACTCCTACCCCGAATCAGTGCCACAGTCCTCCATCCTCACAGTCCTCCCTAACAATGTCAATTATGAATATAGGTTGATTAGCTGACCTTAGACAGATGTGTTTCTGGTGGAAAGGCAAGGGGATTTCAACTGCTGTTGCAGTAAGAAATAGATAAATAAGAGGTAGATTTCTTATCAGTGATGTAAATAAAACTATCTGTAACTTTGATCTGAGACTTTTAATTTGCTTGTCATACAGGAAAATGACAGTTTAGTCTGTCAATCTGGCAGCACACCTCCTATAAAA
>CM074504.1:26497777-26643915 GCA_037389245.1 Oryzias sinensis
ACTCTGCCGCCCCACCCCCACCCTCAATCCCATCCTGCTCCACTCCTCCTTCTTCTCCTTCTCCAGTCATGCCACTAACTGTGACTGAGGATGACGTCAGGAAGGCGCTCCTAGCAGTGAACCCCAGAAAGGCAGCTGGCCCAGACGGGGTTCCTGGTAAAGGTCTCAGAGCATGTGCTCCTCAGCTCGCACCCATCTTCACAGAAATCTTCAACCTCTCCCTGGCCCAGGCAGTGATACCCTCCTGCCTAAAATCTGCAACCATCATCCCAGTACCGAAGAAATCTCCCATCTCCAGCCTCAACGATTACCGTCCAGTGGCACTCACTCCAGTAATCATGAAGTGCTTCGAGAGACTGGTCCTCCAGCACATCAACGATCACCTCCCCCCAGACCTCGACCCCCACCAGTTTGCATACCGCACAAACCCGTCTACAGAAGATGCCATCGCCTTAGCCCTGCATGCTGCGCTGAGCCACCTGGAGGAGCAGCAGAGCTACGTCCGGAAGCTCTTTGTGGACTACAGCTCTGCCTTTAATACAATCATCCCGGACATTCTGATCAGAAAACTAGACACCATAGGCCTGCCCCCCCTCACATGTGCCTGGATAAAGGACTTCCTCACTGACCGGCCCCAGGCAGTGAGGCTGGGCCCCCACCTCTCCCCCACACGCACACTCAGCACTGGCTCCCCACAGGGCTGTGTGCTGAGCCCCCTCCTGTACTGCCTCTACACCCACGACTGCAGTCCGCAGCACGACAGCAACCTCATCGTGAAGTTTGCTGATGACACCACAGTCGTTGGACTCATCTCAAAGGGAGACGAGGCAGCCTATAGGGAGGGGGGCCTGAAGCTGGCAGCTTGGTGCTCAGACAACAACCTAGCTCTGAACACCCAGAAAACCAAAGAGATCATCGTGGACTTCAGGAAGCACAGCACCGACCCAGCTCCCCCCTACATCAATGGAGAGCATGTGGAGAGGGTCCACACCTTCAGGTTTCTGGGAGTCGTATTCTCCAACAACATCTCCTGGACAGAAAACATCACAGAGGTCATCAAAAAGGCTCAGCAGAGACTCCACTTTCTGCGGGTCCTCAGGAAGCACAATCTGGATCCCAGCCTGCTGACAACCTTCTACCGTACGTCCATAGACAGCCTTCTGACGTACTGCATTACGGTGTGGTACGGCAGCTGCACCATGGCGGACAGGGAGAGACTGCAGAGGGTAGTCAAAGCAGCTCAGAGGATCATCGGCTCCCCTCTCCCCTCCCTGTTGGACATCTATTCTTCCCGTTGTCTAGGCAGAGCTGGGAAGATCATAAAAGACAGTTCCCACCCTGGCTCTGGACTGTTTGACCTGTTGCCCTCAGGAAGGCGCTACAGGGGCATCAGGTCAAGGACAAACCGCCTTAAAACAGTTTTTTCCCCAAAGCCATAACCATCCTGAACTCCCACATGCACGGTCACTGACAGCTCCACCCCCCATGTCTCTCTCTCACTATGCGCATCCCATCATGTCAACACCATCCCAATATGTGCAATACCATCTCATCATGTGCAATACATTAAGTGCAATATATCTCTGCATTCATGGGCACAGCAGGATTTTTTGTGTTTGTTATAACTACCTCTCTGCAGAAATTTCTATTGTAGATTTTGTTCTTTTGTAGATTGTACTTCGTGAATTGTGCTCTTCATTTTGTGAAATTATTTTATTTTATTATTATATTATTTTGCGAGTTTACTTCTCTCTTGCATGTTTGCACTGAATAGTGAGCGGCTTTAATTCCACTGCATGTGTGTGTGATGCGAATTGTACATGTGTACAGTGACAATAAAGGCATTGTATTCTATTCTATTCTATTCTATGTACTTACCATTGTGTGACTGTAGCAGCATTTACTTCTGGGAGCTGGATGGTGGTCTCACTCATAATTCTTGCATTTGAGACGATGCACTCTCTAATCATCCTGTACATCCGCACCACCATAGTGAAGCGAGAAACCTTCTTCCCTTTGCATCGGACGGCGTTTGGATACAAGGCACAGAGTCTCACAAAGATGGCCTCTGCCACTCGGCTGCAGTCTGGCCACTGTGCAGGACTGTGAGCCCCGATAAATGCCTGAATGGAAAAAGAGGGGGAAAAACATGGACACAAAAAGCAAGGATATATGATTTAAAGTATTATTTTAAAGCCAAACATTCGGTTCATTGTCACTTCTTTTGGTGGCTCAGCTCTTGTGTGTTTTTTGTCTACTCACCTTTTTGTGCTTTTGACACCAGGGGCTACAATTTTTTTGGTAGCCCCAAATCTACCCTGCTTCAGGTGGGCTTTGTGATGTTGGGAGTAAACCGTTTTTTGTTTATCATAATCCCCCAATAACTGCCACAGGGAAATGATCTGGTTTGACTCTTCTTCAATCACCACAAGATTATTGTGCCGGAGGCCGACCAAGACATTAGCCAGCTCCTGCACGGCCCCATAACCATAACCCTCCACGTTGTCAGGGCCGACAGAATCCTTGAAAACAAGAACAACTGTCTTAGTGAATCAAATTGAAAGAAAAATGACATTTATGCTTTTGAAAAGAACTTAGTCTTACGTCACATGAAGATTCCAACTGTTGACGGGTTGCTGGCAGATCTGTTTTGGAGGCTGTAAAAGAAACAAGCTAATCCCTTAATAAACAGTAACATGATACATCCTTATAATTAAAGCACTCCTAGACCTTTTTCCCGTTTGCAAAACAAAATAAATAAATAAAAAAACATTCATACTACTTTACTTTGTTTTTTTTTTTCAATAGAAAAGTTTAACTAAACTCACTGCTCTCGAGTGTCGCAGTTGTTAAAGGACCCTCAGGAGGAGGAGGAGGAGACCAAGAGGGGCCAGGCTGAGGGTCTGGAGCTGACAGACTGCTGGTGGGGGCCAAGGATGACTTTAAAGAGACTGGGAAGGTTCTCACTGGCTCCAAAGTGGGTACAGTGAAGTCTTCAAACTCTTCAGGTTCGTTGAAGCTGTCTTCAATCTCCATGTCAGTTGTCTCCGACTCTTCAACAGCCTGTCTGTAATCTTGGAGAACTTTACCAGTTTGCTGGTAAAGGTACTCTAACCCCAAAAGCTCACCTGTAAAAGGCAAAGCACTCATTAGAAAGAGAAAACAGGTTGTGAGGTTCTTTTCAAAAAAGTGTGCATACCTGAAGGGAACAATTTCCTGGCCAAGGACCTCCTCAGACGAACTGTTAGCAGCATGATGCAGGAGATGGTTATAGGAGCATGGCTGCTGCTTGTCTGTTGTGGCTGCTTCAGCGCGGTCTTCATTCCACCTGGACAGAACTGGAAGAAGACATCACTTGCCAGGGTGCCTGTACCATCAAATTAAAATTTCCCAATGACAACTCCGTACTTACTGTGAAAAGTCTAGATCAACGTTGAAAACTGGATCAAATCTAACTCTGACACTTTTGGTGATGTTTGCAGATGTAAATGAAGCGCTCTTCTTTCCGCCATCTCATTGGTCAATCCTTGGGTATCGCCCCGGTGGTCCATCGTGACATCTGATTGGGTAATTCTTTGTTACTCTTGGGCGGGATTTCGTAAGAAAGAAGACAGCTGATTGGAAGGGAGGTTTGACTCTTGGGAGCAAGGGAGTGATATGATTGGATAATTCTACCAAGATTTACCCAGATTGAGCTCGACTAACAAGCGGCCGGGAGGACAGACACTTTCCAAAAGGACCTTTTTTTAAAAAAAAAAATTCTGAGATACAGTTTAGTGTGATGTCCTCGGCTTTAAAATATTTTTTCACTTCTTTGGGTGATAAACATTTAGTCAAACAAATAAATTTTTGTTGACATGGATAGTAGAAAAGTAACAAAAAGAAGAGAAGATGAATTATTGATTAATTATAATTACAAAAGGTCCATTTTAATCCACATTGAAAGTCTTTGTCTTTGTACTCCTTATGGCTCCACTTGCTCTGTTGGTTTGTCTGGCAGCAGCTCGTTCACTCTGTACCTTAAGGGATCAGGTCTTCTGAAACTATTGGACTCAATTCATCTTAAAAGAAAGTTGTAAAATAAAATAAAAACTTGAAAAAACGATGATGGATTTTTGTTTTGATGTCATTCTTCCCTGACCAAAAGCATTTTCGCTTCCACCACTTTGGTTTTGTTACTTCTGTGAGCCAGAAGTTTCCATCTGACCCAAACTGAAAAACGGGAGAGAGGATCTGGTTTCAGCCACCCGTGTTCTGCACATTTTTTTAGTTATACAGTAAACCTTACACCAGAAAGTATCTTATTTATTTAAACAATCGAAAAAACCGTGATGGAAGACCATCAAGAAATTTATAAAGTAGCCCTAACACACAACTTAAAAAATATTTTAAAAAGCAGTTGGTAAAATTTGTGTCATTTTACATAAAATTACCAAATAATAATAATTATACCAAAAAAAAAGACTGGAGCAACAGATGGACGGAGACAAACAGAGAAGAGGAAGAAACCCAAGTATTCAACAGAATAAAGTTAACAATTTTTATCACAAAAACTCTGAGAAAAATCTGAAAAATGTTTATTGAAATAATATTTCTGTGTAAAATTCTGATTAAGACAATTTTGTAATTAAAGGAATACAAAGAGTTTTTTTTTTAACTTCACCCAAATAGATCATTTTTGTCTCTACTCAAACTGTGGCTGTTTTATGTTTTGTGTCGGAGCGTCTTTGTGTCTATGCTCCAGTTTCTGTGTTTGTGATTTTGGCATTAAAGCCTTTTCTAGTTAGAACTAGATCTGTGCCATTCTTTCCTGCTCTTGGGTTTCCTCCCCCTGGCCTCATCGTCACATTCATCGTATTTCCACCAACCAGCATCCTCAGGAAAGACCACAGGGGTCGCTGCTGTGGGATTTTGGTCAAAGTCCCACACATATCATCTTTTGATCTATTGTAAAGTGTTCCCAGCTGTCTTTTAATTATGATTATACAGCTTTTAGCCAAAATCAAAAAACTTCTTTCATTCTCCAGGACAACATTTCTGCAGAACTTAATTTGAAATTTTTGGGCGGGACCGCTGGTGCAGAGTAAGCCCACCTCTACTTCCCATTTTCCACCAGTTTACGTGCTTTCCTGCTAGCTTACAGTCCCTCACACCCCCAACCTAGCTTTAGATGTGCAACAAAAATGGTAAGCAATATTGGAGCTATCCACTGTTGTGACCACATAAGGCCTTCCCAGGTTTGGATGGTTAAGGATATTAAAAACCAGATGTGCAAATGGGAAAAAGGAAAAATCCCACAAGTCTCCAAACCTTTTGCAAAAGGGAGATCCAGGGCAGAGAAAGTGCTTCATTACTGCTCTGATCTGCTCTGCTCTGAGTCACAGTAAGCAGGTTTTATTACCCTACATGTGTAAATGAAGTGATCGGCATACTATGGCTCTGTGTTCATCCTTACAACCGCAAAGTGAAGAGACCAGCCGTTCCTCCTATGAATGACAGTTATGACTGCAAAAGACAGATACAGCACTTACTTCACAGAGTGTTCATGTCTTTAAAAAAACAAGTGAATGCATAATCAAAAACTGTAAAAGTGTAATAATAAAATGCGTGATACTAAAATATTTAATCATGCTACACCACCCATACAATTCTGAGTCAAATGGCAGATCAGACGAGGAAAACAAAGACGTACAAGGATTTAGTTGTCTGCTCCTGATTCACAACTGCTTTAAGAAAAACTCCAATATGCAATTGTTGGTGGGTCCTCCACACCAACAACACCATTTTCAGCGGAGTGGGTCACAAACATACTCCCAAACCAATGGCCCAACAGCTATGCCACTTACCCAAACCCACCAGAGGAAACCGGGGCTTTGATGTCTCGCCCAAGAGCACTTCCATATGTTACAGGTAAAGCAATGAATCGAACCACAGAGCCTTCGGCTTGGGAGACAGCTGGATACTTTCAAGGCACAGCTCTACTACAGTATGATGCTGTTTCATGAGGTCAAAGCTGCTTCTAAAAAGAAAACTGGAATTCATATCGCTGTATCTTTCATGACCAAGCAAGACAGTATTTCATTCTGTAAATGCGTTTACCCTCAAATACCTGCATGTCAGCTGTAGCTGTTAATCAGTGGGATTTCAGACTTTGTAAAAAAATATCAATCTTTACATGATGTGAGGCTTGTGTAATTTGGATTGTAACTCATTCAGAAGGAGTTTAACTGCTAAGTAAGCAGTTCAACAGAATCTTCTTTCTCTTTCGGCTTTTCCCATCAGGGGTCGCCACAGCGAATCATCCTTTTCCACCTCACTCTATCATGAACATCTTCTACCCTAACATTAGCCAACATATGTATTCAACAGAATACAGTACATAAATGAGCCTATTTGAAAGATAAGTAAAGAGGATTCAGAAACCATTGAAGATTTTAATATTTAACATTTTAATCTGAAAAGTACTCTAAAGGATCCAGCTGTGTTTTCTATGAGCGATCCTGGAAGCAAGAAGCAGCGGAGTGTCATTACTTGCAGCAGGATGCAAAGAGGATGAACATGATTGAAGACAGGAAAGAGTCAGAATAAGAAGAGAAGGCTTCGGGAGCATTTGTCTGGATTTGCCTGTTAAATTACAGACAGATTATGTGTTCAGGTATTCATAGCTGCTTTTATTTGAGTTATTTGTCCACCTGTGTATTGAAGACATTGGTTTTGGTCGCTTACAGCCAGATCCTCTCATCCTACACCCATCTGCAAGACATTTGTCTGGGTTTCGGTTTGTCACATTTAGTTAAAGATTTGTGTCTATACCACACAGACGTAAATGAGTATCCATTGTTTATTGTGGAGGATCTATATAATCTATGAATAATCCTTGATATTTGAAATCTACGAAATCGGATAACAGACATGAGTCTGATCAGGATCGGATCAGGATCAAAGATCTATGTAAATGTGTCAAGCTAAACACATTCTGTACAGGAGACACGGCACAGGGAAGACTGATTGACAATGGTCTACAGCAAATCAGGATGCAAAACACAGTACGCTGATTAAAAAAAAAAAGCATGCAAAGAAACAGCAACATTGCAAAAGGTGAACCACAATACAGTGTTCCCCCGCTTGTTCAGGTCTCAATATTCGCTGTAATCACATTTTTTTTTCTTCAGTCACATAACTCCTCCGATTCAGAACAAAAGCTCAGACAACTAAAGATGCTTATATGAGACTTTTGCGTCCGAAGGAGGTGCTGCGGAGATAAAGAGCATGCCGGGCAGTTCCACCAGTTCCTGAATCGCTATAAACAAAGTTTGTGCCCTTGCGTGGAGAAATGGCTCAGAAGCCACCGAAAAATATCCTGATACGCTGAAGAAGATAATCGCGGAGAATACTTATCATCCGGATGAATGAATAATGGATATAATCGCCCTCTTCTGGAGTGGTGCTCAAAGTGAGCGACCTTGGGAGCATTTCGGGCAGGCAACTTGGGCAGGCTTTTCCTTAGGCCACTCCCCTAGGGTGGGTCAGTTAATAAACTCACCTGTGCAGCATCCTATTTAAGTCCAGGTGTGTAAGTTGTTCATCCTTCTTTACTGCAGCACTGCATTTACTTCAACACCTGGTCTGGTTTCCGCTGTGTGGGCTTTCATTCGGTGCTGGCTTTGTTGTGGTGGCTCTTTGTTTGGTTTCTTTTCTGTTGAAGCTTTGCACATTTACTAGTTTAACCTGCATTTGGATTGGTCAGTTATGGACTTGTCTCTTCTGTGAGTGTAACAAGGTGGCATTTGTTACTGGTGTGTGTCAACTTTTGTCCACTCAATTTTCCTGTTTTTCTGCTCCCCTGCTTCCTCACCAGGGCATGTTTGGACAAATGTTTGTTAAGATGCTTGGCAGCCATTTTGAATGTTCAGCTGAAACCATTTTGAAAGGGGTGTTCAGCTGTTAACCCCGCATTCCTTCGGTAATGGTTTGATCCAATTGGGGCAAGGCTATATAAGCAGAGGTGCTTGCTCAGTAGGGGGAGTTGTTATTGAAAACACATTGGACTGTGAAAAAATACGCAAGTAGATAAATAAATTAAACAAAACTGTTGGCTCCAAACAACCAAGACCCTGACTGGTCACTGTAGCACGGCCACTTCTGCTCTTCCTTCACAGTGTGATAAAAACATAAATAAATAAATAAATAAATAAATAAATAAGTTGAGTCAGCCCTAAGGTGGCCTCTCACACATTTTTCGGTTTGACGCGATTGTGTGAGAACTATCGGTGCCTCGGTTCCTCCATTTTGTGGGGGGGTTATCAGCATCTTCTTCCTCGTGATCCGTGCGGTTTTTGTTTTGCTCTTGACTGACCTTGCCATCTCTATGATTTATTCCACTGGACGCAGTGCATGGCTGGGGGAGGCTGATTTTGCTAATGCTCCCTTTGTTCTGCCTCTCCATTCCTCCCGGTGGCGTCTTCTGGCTTAGGTGGGTTTTGAAGGGTTATGTGCCAGTTTCCTTCGGCTGTTGTGTATGTCATGTTTTTACTTCAATTCTCAGAAGCCCTGTGCTGGACTTCGTGTAATTCTATTGGGCCCCTTTGTTTTGCATTTAAAAAAAAAAATGTTTCTCTGTTCTATTTTCGTCGTCACCAGTCTTTTGCGACTCCGTGGTTGCAATTCGTATTTTTTTTGGATCTCGGTTTCTGCTTTATTTAAGGAAGGTGTATGGTTTTCTGCCCGTCTGGATTTATTTCTGCATGAATCTCTAGTTTGTGATGCATGCCTCTCTGCCTCTCTGTGATCTCTTGCGTTTGTACGGCACATACTTTATCCCATCTTTGGAGGTAAGATATAAATCGGTCGCTACTGGGCCACCCGTATTTTGCTGTGTGCTTCCTTCCTTCCCCACTGTCATCCGTCCAACTTGTTTTCTCGTTCTGGGTAGTTCCTTCCTGGGCCCCCGTGTTCCTGTTGTAATGGATTTTTCTGTTTTGCTTTTCTGGTCTCTAATTCTCTGCGCTTAGCGTGGTTTTGTTATAACGATGTTTGTTTCAGGGCTTCGGTCTCCCTCCACTTGTTTGTGGCTCCACCTTCTTTTGGGGGAGAGAAAAATGTACGAAGACTTGTTTTATGAATGTTTGACCGCCTGAAAATGTTTGGTTGCTAATCCAAACGTTCACCTCTAATGGTCCATCAATGGCTCATGTGGTCCTGAGAGAATTCAGCCGTGGAGGTTATTACAAAGCTTATTTCAAGCGTGCGATAATAAATAGTAATGTGCCATCATTTAACATGGTTTAGTGTTTAAATAACTTTTCACTGATGCTCTATAGCTTCAGTTTCAAGAGTAAAAACTTTTTGTTGTTGCAAACCAATCCTCAGTCTGCCCTGCTTTTTAGCATATGACACTCTACTGAGAGTATCTCCTTTTGAGACTTATTGTTAACCGCCTCTACATGCATGAGGTTCAGCCATTTTAAATACTATCAGACTCTATGATCTTTCTTCAATCTCAAAAATTTCTTCATTATGGTTTCCAGGCACCCCTTTGCCATTAACTTTATGTTATACGTGCTTTTGTTGTCTACCTATTATGAACCAATGATGTCAAGTATGTAACCTCAAATCTAGCCGAGCCGCTGTCTATGCTACGTGGGATGGCGACCTTCCTCATCTACGTAATCTCCTTGGACCTTGGTTATCCTTCTATTCGCCTGCTCCTCTGTGGCATTCCTAAGGTGCGTCCCTCCGGAAATGAATAAAGGTTACTTCTCTCTTACTATTGGTGCATATATAAAAATATATATTTTGGTGATACAGTGATCCCTTGCTATAACACGGTTTACTTTTCATGGTTTCGCTACTTCACGGATTTGCATCGTGCATTGTGTTCTGCATTCTGATTGGCTAAAAAGTCACTCCGCTTCTCTACCTGTGCGTCAATAACGTTGCAGTTTAATATGTACAGGTAGGTACAACAGCTTGCCAAATTTACAACAGATACGTGCAAATCATCTTGCAATTTCGAGTTTCTCTATAACCCATGCAAAAAAGGAGCGACAACAACTGTCAATCACTGTTCTTCTCCCGAACAAACACAGCTGCAGAGCAAAGTCAGGATGCAGCGGCTCAAGAGCAGTGAAATACACCTGAGACACTGTTTGTCTGACCGTACTTTGTATTTTTTTAATAATCATTTTAAATTTTCTCCCATTTAACTCAATTACTCTCGGGTCGCGGTGGGCGGGGCTAATCTCCGCGATTTGAAGCCTTCTGTTCACATCGATGATTCAAATTATTATTTGACAGTAAAGAAGATATTTGTTGAAAAACCTTTTCTAAAATACTTGTATTTGTTAAACAAATGCTTGAGCCTGTAAAATGGCTTGTTCTTTCTTTTCAATGTATAATAGAGAATTTAATTGTATAATAGTTAAAAAAAAAAAGGTTTCTACTTCACGGATTTTGCCTATCACGGATTCTTTCTGGAACGTAACCCCCGCGATAAACAAGGGTTTACTGTATATTACGTGCAGGTTCCATATAGACTGTCTTTCTTGTTGGAATCTGTGCTAATGGCTTTTTATGGTACTATGAATACACAGATAAAACCTTCTCTTTAAACTCACTACTTGATATCTCTTTCTCAGAGTTGTTATTAAAAGGACTTTATTCCCTTTCATCTTAAGCTTTCTAAACGAATCAGGTCTATTATTTATGTATTCATTGCCAAGACTAATACTGCTTTGTCTATCTATGCATCGCTTCCTGAGCCTGTGATCCATACTCCCCGGTCAGCAATTCAGTTTCTGGAGGATGATGTCAAGCCCTAGACGAAGTCTGATGGTTTCCTAGTTCCAAAGTCTCTGCTCGTCCTGCAGCCCCCCTGCAGATTGTTGCCCCTTCACCTTGATCTGGATATGCATCGACGACTGCATTCCACGCACCTACTCTGCACTGAAGTGATGGGGTGGTAAACCTCTTCAGAGTTTCAATGAGTTATCTTACTTGAATCAACTGATATGTTAGTATCAGAATGGCATACAAAATCTCAGATTAGATTTTATTGAAAACTATTTGCCGGGTGGAAGCCTCAAAATTAAGACGTTCTAAGCTGTGTTACAATATGCTTGTAACCCGAAATTCAAGGTTACTTAGGCTCGTATCTTATGAGCCGGATGGAAGCATCAAAAAATTATAGCGTTAAGCTCGTTCATAGTTCTCAGATGGAAGCTTTTAAATCATGGATATCACTTAAGCTTTATATTATTCCAGTGGAAGCTTCAGACTTGTATGTAAAGTCGTGCCGTCTACTTGACGCTATACTCGAAATGGAGTGGCCCAACGGTCTTTGGTGCCGGGTCACACATAGCAGATCCACTAGATAGTGTGTTCCCTTCTTGGCGCTGTACTCGAACGGGAGCGGCCCAACGGTCAATGGTGCCAGGTCACACATAGCAGATCGACTAGATAGTGTGTTCCCTTCTTGGCGCTGTACTCGAACGGGAGCGGCCCAACGGTCAATGGTGCCAGGTCACACATAGCAGACTCAATAAATAGTATGTTCCCTTTGTGGCATTCTACTCGAACGGGAGCGGTCCAACGGTTAATGGTGCCGGGTCACACATAGCAGATCCACTAGATAGCGTGTTCCCTTCTTGGCGCCGTACTAGAGCGGGAACGGCCCAACGGTCAAAGGTGCTGGGTCACACATAGCAGATCCACTAGATAGTGTGTTCCCTTCTTGGCGCTGTACTCGAATGGGAGCGGCCCAACGGTCAAAGGTGCCGGGTCATACTTGTAAGTCTGAATATGAAATGCCTCTGAAACACACTTCATCTGATTACATACTGATATACATTTCTTTCCAACCTTGATTAAATTGGTGTTGGGGGTAGTTATTACCCAAAGGTTTATGGAAATTTGTCTCTTGGAATTGCACAGAGTTTTATGCCAAACTAAAGGAAAGTGAAATACAAAGTGAAATGCAAATTTAAAGCAAAGTGAAATGCAAAGTTAAAGCAAAGTGAAATGTTAACTTGAAGGAATGTGAAATGCTTACTCGGAGGAAAGTGAATGCTAACTTAAAGGAAAGTGAATGTCAAAGAATGTGAAATCAACAAAGTATGTGAAAGCAAACTAAAAAATGTGAAAAATAAATATTATTACTACTGCATGAGTTGTCTGACTGAAATGCTGCTGCTGCCGGACTGACGCACCGTGCCCGACGCTCAAATCACGATGCAGGACCTCTCACAAACTCCATTCCACAATAAGACCCAATGGAGTACCCCAACCCCCACACCACCTAAAGACACACATCATGCATACAGACTCTGACAACCAACCACCCCCCCCCCTCCTAAAAGACTGCTGTTAAATGCACAGTCACTTAAGTCATTTTAAAAATCTATTTTATTTTATCTTATTTTATTGCTATTTTTATTCTAGTTGATTGCTGTTTTAGTGCTTGCTTTCTTTGCACTGTCATACTAGTGAGGAGCAACATCTATTATCACTTGTGTATTTCTCTGCAAATACTATGTGTGAGATGACAATAAACAAATCTTGAATCTTCAATCTCACACTTAACTTAGGAAGGAGGAAGCATGGGCTCCTGGTTTTAAGGCACAGAGTGACACTCCTGATGTGCGTTATAAAGTAGCTACGATACAGTCTATTGCTCTGAATTTAATTTGTCAGGCAACAACAGCTGATCGTATAAACAAGGCAACAGACCTGGAAGTGGTGGGAGAGCTAGAAAGAGCAACAGACGTCCCTCATATTATTTGTAAAAATGTCCATGTTCATCATAAAAAGATATGATAATAAGATAATGATGAAACAATATAACAAAAACACCCGGCTGCCACCGCTCTCTTGTACTGGCCAGCCAACGGTGAGTGTTTACTTTGGATTTCTTTTTTGTTTGTCTTTCTCCAAAATTCTGACCATTTTTCGGCCCTCGGTTGTTCACAACTCTGTTTAAAGAAAATAAAATGGTGCTTTGGTGTTTTAACCTGTTTTTTGGCATTTTTGTCATAATGGAGGACATATTAAGAAAATTCAGCTTAAAATTGCATTTCTGAAAATGTCCTATTTCAAATCATTGTTAATCAGGTGCAGACCAAATTGCAGATTGATTGTCATTTAACTATTGACATAATCTATTTAGTTGTGATATAAAGGTTTAAATTAGATAACGGTTTGAGTTCTGTGTAGGTCCTAGTGAGAAAACATGATTCATTTTGGAACATGACTGGAAGATTTTTAAGATCCCTCATAAAATACAGAGTTAGTGCCAACAGTATTAAATGTGCTGTTTGGTGTTTTGTTGGTGACAACCTACAAATTTTTATGCATTCAGTAACTGAATCAAACAGCATTTAATAAGGATTTAGCCTGTGTCAGGACCAGGTCTTGAGGACCAATAAAATATGACAGACCCAGGAGTAAGAACTTCTGAGTTTATTTGAGGACCTGGGGGTCTTCCAGAAAGCAGGTAATGCTAGCTCCCACGCTTAGTTTGAGGCTAAGGAAATGTTGATAACCTCAGCTTTCAGTTCCAGAAATGGAGGTATGTTTCAGGGTAGGTCAAGTTGCCATAGCAACTCATGCTCTGAACATAACCTGGTCCGGAGCAGGTTTAGTTGAAGGTTAGTTTGTTTTCAGAGAGGTGAAGCAGCATGGCGTGTCCATATGAAGATGATTTAGTGGATGAAAAAGCTCAGATAATACTTTTTCCACCGTGAGAGGGTGATAAGAACACATATGGATGTTGGAAAGATAAACTTTTTGACATTGCTTGATCTAACTTAATTTGCTTCAGTTAAGATAATTAAAAATCTTTTTTTTTGTTAAGTCAGTTTAAAAATAACACGTAGTTTTCAGACAGTTATTTTGCTTTCATTCAAATTAATTCAATTAAGTAGGTGTAACTTTGATGCTGCTGTTAGATCGGCACCGCAAGGGATTGTGGGATATCATTTCCTTTGCCTGTCTGGACACCGGCCTTACTGCGTGGTATCTTGAGAGAGGACTTGGCAATGTGTAAATGGAGATCACAGGCAGGTAAGTTGATATTGAAAACTTAGAATCACGGGTAGAGTAGAGAGGCGGGGATGCAGGCAGGCAGGCAGGCAGGCAGGCAGGCAGAAGACTGTAAAACATAGAGCATGAGTAAGCTGGGAAACAGGAAGAATACTTGACGTTCCAGCAGTGATTGGAGCAGCATGGCAGTAATATATACTCAGCAAACAGGTGGAGTGATTAAGAGGCGATGAGCAGCAGCTGGAGGGCGGGGCGGCTGCTGTCATGACAGCCTGATGTAAAGTAGAGCGGTTCACAGAGGACAGGGTGATGCTGGACCAATACCCTTGAAGATTGTTTGAAATTAATACACGCTGGGTTTGTTGTCAGTGTCATGAGGGGATACTCAGTCCTTTGTTGCAGACTTGGCTGCTGGTCAGTTTGGATCTAGGATGATGATGGCCAAAAATGCTCTAATGAGAGGGATCCAAGGGCTCTCAATGCCAGCACCTTCAAGATGGAGCGCATGGTACTGGAAGAGAAGGCGGGGTGGTGTGTAAGCCACACGAATCAACATTTGATAAAAGGTATGTTTACAAAGAGGGATGAGGGGATGGAATAAAGCTAATTAGCATTAGCGTTGTTTACCATGAACAACTCCATGTCAGCCCTGTACTCCTCCAGATGCTCTAAGATTGGTCAGTTGGTTGGTAAACCACTGACCACATCTGTCCCGGCCATGTCAGGACACGCAGAATGTATAGGGCCCATATTAAGCAATTTGTCCCGTGGGTGGTGGTGTGTCATCCTTGATGTCAGTTGTGAACGCTCAGCCCATTGTTGATAACGTCACAGGAAGTGATGTCGAGTTCTTTTCTTCTGTGGTTTTCTTGGTTTGTTGAGCTAGTTCCTGTTTTCCATGTGCTCTGGGTTAACCAGGTGCAGTAGCTGAACAGCTCTACAGAAGTCCTCAATCTACCATTCACAAATCCAGACCCCAGCGAGTTTGCCAGGCTTTTCAAAGCCCTAGAGAACCTAATTCTGTTCAGATATCTATTACTGGTAGACCACATTAAGCTGGAAGAAGCCAGGCTCATAGCGGAAGCTTATCTGAACTCTCCAACTCCCTACACTGACACACTGGCAGCTCCCCATGATAAGTTCGGCCAACCCTATCAACTTGCCCTCAGAAAGATAGCCAGTGTTATCGATGCACCAGACATTGCTGAGCTTCAGAAGTTTGCCCTCCAAATACAGTCTCTGGTGGGGCTGCTGCAAACCTTGGGGCGTGAAGGCGAAGTTGAACTGAACTATGGAACACATGTTGCACGTCTCCTCAGCAAGCTTCCGCCTGAACAGCGTGCTGACATCCGCAAGCACCAGTCCAAACGGGCAGGAACCAGCCATGAATTCTTTATTGCTTTGACTGGAATGCTTGAAATCAATCAATTATTCTTATTTATAAAATGATGCAGTTACTTCACCTTTACCAACAATTTAGCATTGTCTCATTTGGTAAGGTCAGAAGACCAAATGTGTATGTACACTGTACGGGAAGGTAATACGTGAACATACCCAGCATTTACTACTGAAAGTACCAAGTAATGGAGTGGAAATAGGGCTGACTTTTTTTTTATACAGTCCAGTTTCATTGTACTTAAGGGGTAAGTATCCAGTAATATTCAAGTGAACATACCCAGTATTTACTACTGAAAATACCAAGTTGTTGAGTGAAAATTGGGCTGACCTTCTTTTGAGTCCAGTTTCAGTGTACTTAAGGGGTAGTTTCTGTGGTAAATTCATGTTAAATACCATGAAACATACAGCGAGTGCAGACCTAAAGGTCAAGGTACTTTATTTGTACTTACCTTGTTCTCACATGTGGTAAGTACAACAAAAGACACTGTTGCACAACATGTAAATACCCAGTAAGCATATTATAAATCCCCAGTATGTACCACATAAGTATGAACCAAATAGTACCACATAAATACACAGCATGTAAGTACCAAGTAGACACAGAAAGTACAATGTAAGTACCCAGTAAATTCCATAAAAAGTACCATGTAAATACCCTGGAAGTACCCAGTAGTTACACAATAAGTACCATGTAGATGCCACTTAAGTGCACTGTAAGTACTGTACTGTAAAAGAAAGCATTACCATGCCGTTTACCTCTGTGTGGATTGTCTTGGCTTTGAGCACGACCACAGCCTGTTGGTCCTGTTTGGAAGGAACAACTTCCTGTTCAGGTCGGTACGGCAGTGTCCATTTGCCAGAGCCACTCCACTTGCTTGTAAAGCTCTTCAACCTTTGGTGGGGATGAGGTAAACAGGCACTGCACTGCATTGATAGACCGCCCCGTCAGGTGAACTGGGCCTTGGTGGGTCCACCCCAGTCTTGTGTGAACTGCTGCTGGAATGCTGAGGAGGCAGAGTCTGATGAGCTAAATTCGCTGGGGTCTGGATTTGTGAATGGTAGGTTGAGGACTTCTGTAGAGCTGTTCAGGTACTGCACCTGGTTAACCCAGAGCACATGGAAAACAGGAACTAGCTCAACAAACCAAGAAAACCACAGCGGAAGAAAAGAACTCGACGTCACTTCCTGTGACGTTATCAACAATGGGCTGAGCGTTCACAACAGACATCAAGGATGACACACCACCACCCACGGGACAAATTGCTTAATATGGGCCCTATACAATCTGCGTGTCCTGACATGGCCGGGACAGATGTGGTCTGTGGTTTTTTTTTTATAACTTAAGTTTTATTTTTCATTTTTGTAAAGATATAGAACACTTAAACATGACATCAAACAAATTAAGTCTTACAAACAAAGAGAAGAAAACGAAAGAAAAAAAATGATAATAACAAATAAAAATAAATAGATAAAAAAGGCAAAAAAAAAAAGAAAAAGAAAATTGAACATGTCAGCCACCATTCCAGAAATGTAAACACATCATACATTGGCCAGTGAGTTTTTATATACAGTCCATTTGTCCCATTTTTCCTTAAAATGTCTTTCTCTCAATCTTAAAGCAAAAGTCATCTGTGTATGCAGGCAACCAGCTGTCTACCGCACTGCGAGAACATGGACTGATGAGACTGATGAGGCTCTGAAGGACTGTTTTGAAACTACAGTGTGGGAGGAACTGTGTGGTCCACATGGGGAGGACATTGACCGTCTAACAGATTGTATAACGGACTACATCAACTTTTGCGTGGAGAACACCGTACCCACCAGGAAAGTACGCTGCTTCTCCAACAATAAACCATGGATTACTCCTGAGATAAAGGCTCTCCTGAAGGAGAAGAAGAGGGCCTTTAAATCAGGCAACAAGGAGGAGCTGAGGGCTGTTCAGAAGGAGCTGAGACGCAACATCAGACAGGGAAAAACGAGCTACAAGAGGAAGTTGGAGGAGAAGCTGCAGCAAAACAACGTCAGCGGGGTGTGGCGAGGACTGAGGACTATCACTGGATACAATGAGCCCAGCACTCAGGCTGAGGGGGACCAGACGTGGGTCAACGACCTGAATCTGTTTTTCAATAGATTCGACCAGTTGCCCACTCTGTCTCCACCACTGCTGCATTCAACGACCCCTACCCCTATTGTGCCTCATCCTGACACCTCTGACGACTCAGCCCGCAGCCCCCTCACCTCACCAACCCCCACACTGCCACTCACAAAAGCCCAGGTGAGAAAGCAGCTCAGCAGAACAAAGGCTAGGAAGACATCGGGCCCGGATGGCATCAGCCCCAGGCTCCTCAGGACATGTGCAGATGAACTGTGCAGCGTTATGCTGTACATGTTCAGTCTGAGCCTGAAGCTGGGGAAGGTGCCACAGCTGTGGAAGACATCCTGCGTGGTCCCGGTTCCAAAGAAATCCCGGCCGACTGACTTCAAGGACTACAGACCAGTGGCGCTGACCTCTCATCTGATGAAGACGATGGAGAGGCTGGTGCTCACACATCTTCGTCCCATGGTCAGCCAGTCAATGGACCCGCTGCAGTTCGCCTACAAGCCCGGCATCGGAGTTGAGGATGCTGTCAGAGCTCTGTCACACCTGGACCAGACTGGAAGCTCTGTGAGAGTCATGTTTTTCGACTTCTCCAGCGCTTTCAACACCATTCAACCGCTGCTGCTGAGGGACAAGTTGGTGCACATGGGCGTGGACCAGCATCTGTCTGCATGGATGCTGGACTACCTCTCAAACCGACTGCAGTACGTGAGGTCTCGCCACTGTGAGTCTGACATGATTGTCTGCAACACAGGAGCACCGCAGGGAACAGTTCTGGCTCCGTTCCTGTTCACTGTCTACACCGCAGACTTCATGTCCAGCTCAGCATCTTGTCACCTGCAGAAGTTCTCGGATGACTCTGCCGTTGTCGGACTAATCATGGATGACGATGACAGAGAGTATAGAGAACTGATTCGGAACTTTGTGGACTGGTGCCAGCGGAACTACCTCCAGATTAATGCAGGGAAAACCAAGGAGCTGGTGGTAGACTTTCGCAGGCACACTCATTCTACAATAGCACCGGTGAACATCCAAGGGAGGGACATAGAGAGAGTGGATTCATACAAGTACTTGGGTGTTCACCTCAACAATAAACTGGACTGGTCACACAATACAGAAGCACTGTACAAGAAAGGACAGAGCAGACTTTATCTGCTGAGGAGACTGAGGTCTTTTGGAGTGCAGGGATCACTCCTAAAGACTTTTTATGACTCTGTAGTGGCATCAGCCATCTATTATGGATTGGTCTGCTGGTGTAGCAGCATCTCGGCTGCAGAAAAGAAGCGGCTGGAGAAGCTTGTGAAGAAGGCCAGCTCCGTTCTGGGGCTGCCTTTGGACTCAATGCAGGGGGTGGGAGAGAGGAGGATGGTAGCTAAGCTATCATCCATGATGGAGAACGACGCCCACCCCATGTATGAGTCTGTGTCCTCCCTGCGCAGCTCCTTCAGCGTCAGACTGAGACACCCTAAGTGTCTGAAGGAGCGACACCGCAGGTCGTTTCTACCTGCTGCCGTTAGACAATACAACCTTAGCTGCTCCCAGTGAACCACGTTAAACAACATCATTGGCTCTGTCATACTTCTTTTATCCTGTGCAATAACCGATATATGGTCAACCTGTGCAATTTTTTTAGAAATGTATGTGGATATTGTGTATATATGTGAGTATATTGACTCCATAGTTTGTTTCTTATATATATTGCTCTCTCCCTGCCCTGTACTGCTGCCGCAAAAAGGAAATTTCCCCATCGTGGGACGAATAAAGGAATATCTTATCTGAATATCTTATCTTATCTTTCCCATGATATAAATCTCCTCCACTATTTCAGTCCAGTCTGTAATGTTTGGTGGTTCTGGCTTAAGCCATCTTCTGGTTATTGCTTTCCTTGCTGCAATCAGGAATATTTTCACCAAATACTGATCTTGAGAAATGACTGTTTCCGAAATGTTGCCCAGATGTAATACTACCTGCTTGAAGGGGATTGTGTAGCGCAAAGCGTTTGTTAAGACATGATGGATGGAATGCCCAAATGGTCCTATTTGCGAACAGTTCCAGAAGATATGGGAGTGATTTGCCTTTACTGCACCACACTCTCTCCAACACATCTGTGGATTTACTGATAGTTTGCTTTTAATTGAAGGTGTAATAAAGAAGCGCATGAGGTTTTTCCAATTAAATTCCCTCCATTTCATTGATGTGGTAGAGGACTGAGTTGATGCACATGTTGAATACCATTCTTTCTCTGAAATAGTGATGGACATTTCTTTTTCCCACTTTTCTTTAACATATAAAGTTGTGTTTTTCTGACATGAAATGAGGCTGTGGTACAGTTTAGAGATCGTTTTGGATGTTTTATGCTGGTACGCTCCAATTACTACCTCTAAGACTGGGTTTTGTTCACTCCCCTCTTCTGATCTAATTGCTTTGTTAAAATATTCCCTCACCTGGAGGTATCGAGAAAAAAAAATGGTTGGTGAGTCCAAATTCCACCTTTAAGTCCTGGAAGTCCCTCATCTTATTTTTATTTGTGATTGTGGCAAAGGCTGTAACCCCCTTTGTTCTCCACTGATTAAATGTGGAATCGTCTTTTGCTGGTTTGAAGTCTTTGTCAAGATAAATCCATTTAAGTATTTTCTTTTCCTTTTTCAGCTTTAAATGCCGTACCACCTTTTGCCAAAGTTCCATGGTATATGTTGTTATTGGATTTAATAATGTGGTAATGTTGTTTGGTAAGTCCTCCTCTCCTAAAAGGGTCTGAATCGGGTGTCCTGATACACCTATCTCAATCTCTTTCCACCTGGAATAGTATTCAGAGTCACACCAACAACAAATGTAGCGCATCTGTGCTGCAAAAAAATATAATTTCAGGTTGGGGAGAGACATTCCCCCTTTATCTTTAGGCAATTGTAATGTTGCATATCTAATCCTGGGATTTTTCCCTTCCCATATAAATCTGGATATCATCCTGTCCCATTCTATGAACTGCTTGGGAGGTATTTCTATTGGAAGTGACTGGAATAGGAAGAGTAACCTTGGTAAGATGTTCATTTTCACAACATTTATCCTGTCTGTTAAATCAAAAGGGTAAGTTGACCACCTCTTAATATCCAGATTGATGTTTAAGTTAACTGTATTATAATTTTCTTCGTATAGGAGTGACAAATTTTTGGGGGAAAAAGACTCCAAGGTACTTAATTCTTTTATTGTCCCACTTAATATTGTAGCTAGATGCAGTTTTTTCTGATGGGGAGTGGTTGAAAAGCAGGGTTTGAGTTTTAGAAATATTTAATTTGTATCCCGCAAGAGAGTTAAATTCTTTCAGGAGTGTCATTAGTTTAGGCATGGAAGTGTTAATGTTCTTTAAGAACAGTAACACGTCGTCTGCAAATAATCCAATTTTTTGTTCTCTGCCGTCAATTTTGATTCCTTCTAGTTCCTCGCACTGCCGGATGGCCTGGGCCAGTGGCTCAATATACAGAGAAAAAAGAGTCGGACTGATGCCGCAGCCCTGCCTCGTTCCTCTTTTTAACTCAAATCGGTCTGTGAGGGAGCCGTTTATTTTTATTCTAGCTGTAGGCTTGTCATAGATGGCTTTTATACATTTAATTGAGTTCTGTGTGAATCCAAATTTCTCTAGGGTTTGGTAGAGGAAATCCCAGTTCACCCTGTCAAAAGCCTTTTCTGCATCAAGGCTGATTAGAGCTGCTTTTATTTTGTTTTTAGTTATGGTGTGAATTACATGCAGGCTTCTTCTAATGTTATCCTGGGTTTGTCTGCCTCTCACAAAACCAGTTTGGTCTTCATCAATTAACTCAGCAATAAATGTTTCAAATCTTTTAGTTAAAATTGATGTATAGATTTTATAATCCAGGTTTAACATTGATATTGGTCTATAATTAGTGCAGTTCTGTCTATCTTTATTTTCCTTGGGGATTAAAGTGATTATTGCGTCTTTCCATGAAGGTGGAGTCCTACCTTCTTTGTGGGTATAATTTAGGGCTCTTAGTAAAAGTGGCATTAATTCCAGTTTAAATTTTCTGTACCACTCTATGGGGAATCCATCACTACCTGGAGCTTTATTTGTTTTAAATCTACCTATGGCCTTTTCAACTTCTTGTTGTGTTATTTCTTTTGTTATTATTTTATTTTGGATTTGTCCTATACAAGGTAGATCTAGTTTGTCTAAAAAACTTTTAATTGCTCCCCTGTCAGTGGCGCCCTCTTGTGAGTTCAAACTGCTATAATAACAGTAAAAGGTGTTTTCTATTTTTTGTGGATCCGAATGAATTTTTCTTGACAGAGTGGGTCTTTGATATTTGAGATTGCAGAATCTACTTGCTTCTTGCGTAGCTTTCTAGCTAACAATCTAGTGTATTTTGGGCCAAGTTCATAATGTGTCTGCTTCATGTATCGGGCTTTCTTTTCAATTTCAAAATCTAAATGTTTTTCAATTTGATTCATTATTTTTATTTAATTTAAATTCGTTTTCTTGGACTTTTAAATCATGCAATAATTTATTGTATGTTTCCAATCTTTTCTTCTTTAGATGTGTTGCCTTGGCAATCAGGTTCCCTCTCATCACTGCTTTCAATGAATCCCACAGTATTAATGGGTTCACGAGGCCGTTATCATTTTCATCCTTAAATGTCTTAATTTCTTGTTTGATTTGATCAACTATTGACTGATTATTAAGAAGTCCTACATTTAGTCTCCAGACTGTGCTTTTCAATTTACTTTCAAGATTTAGAGTTAAATAAATTGCGCTGTGATCTGACACATCCGCTACTCCAATTCTGCATTCATCGACTCTGTAATAATTTTATTTCCCAGCAATACATATCTAATGTTATTTTCATTGTTCACTGTCATTTGATTTGTCTTCAGCCAACAGAAAGAAGGCAGAGGCTCACAAAACAGGGGGAGGCCCTGCACCACCACCTCTGGCCAGTGGCTGAGGGAATTCCTGCAGGGAGTTCATCAGAGCCAGTCACTGCCCAGGACACAAGTGCCTTCATAAAATGTAAGAGGCCTCCCCCCACCCACACACACACTTTATACATATTTTCACTTTAAATGTGCAAAATGAAAGCCTCAAGCCACTCAAAAGCACCAGTACTTGGATAAATATATATATAATATTTTAACATTGCATTGGGTTTTGCATTGGTCTCAACATATTCTGATGGCAATATCTTCCTTTTAGACCCTCCTGTCACAACTGAACCCCAGGCAGTTGTAAGTAGCCTACATCAGTGGTCCCCAACCACAAATTTTGGCACCGGGACGCACAGAAAGAAAAAATAATTTCCATTTTATTGTTTTTTTTCTCGAAAAAAACCTTTTATTTTGAAAAATGACCGGATTCTCTCTGTTACATCCGTCACACTTAACGCATGTCAAAGTCGCGACACCAAACATCACGTGATACACCCCGCTAAAATTAAACCCAAACAACCAAAATGAGCAAAAAACAAACTTCTTTAGAAAGTTGCTTTGACAAGGGGAAACGGTCCAATGAAGGGACAGAAGAGGAACCTGCACCCGCTAAAAAAAGGGAAATCTGCCTTTAACAGGCAGCAGCGGTAAACGTGCCTTGCGTTGCACCGCCATCACCCCCTCCCCTTTGACAAAAAAAAGGAAACACCCATCATGGAATGTTGTTACGACGGGGGTTTGTGGGAGTACCCAGGCGCAGAGAGGAGGAGGCAGTAGGTTTCAGGTGGACAAGGAATTTACTAACAAAAACTAGAAACCAAAACCACTCCTTAAACAGGCAAAACAAAACTCGAAACACTAGAAACACTCAAAACAGCAAACTGCATAATAACAAACTATGGACCAGCACAGGGGCCTGTTTCAGAAAGGAGGTTAAGTGTAAACTCTGAGTGCATTAACCCTGAAATCAGGGAAACCCTGGGTTTTCCGTTTCAGAATGGGAGGTTTGTTAAACCAGAGAAAGCAGAGTAAGTCAAACCCGTTTCTGAAAGAGAGTTAACTTTTACTCGGAGTCAGTATCCATGGTTACTTATGCTGTGAACCTAACCTGGTCGGGAGCAGGTTTTATTCTCCAAACTCAAAGTTTCTGCCGGTCCCCTCCCCTTTTTAAAGACGAAGCGGTATTTTTCGCTTTAACCTTCATTTCCGTCACACAGAGACGGTCTAAGTGACAAGAATAGCTTGTCCTTTTTTGGAGGACCCAATAGACGAGGAGGCTGCATTAATTCATAGAGAATTACATTTACGTCATACAAGGATTTTAAGAAGACTCGATTTTTTTTCACTTTTAGCTGCTGCCATGTTCTTTTAATTCCTGCAGGATTGCATCTACATGAAAATGAAATCAGGGACATTAAATTAGATTAATGTAACAATTACTTTTTGGAAACACAATTTGCTAGAACTGCTTACTTTCTTAATCCCATATAAACCTATACCACTTGATCAATACAAGGGTAGTGTTGCAGCGTGTGTGTGCTGAGCGGGATGCGATCCACGAGTGACAAGGGGAGGGGCGAGTGCAGGTGCAGATGGGGGGGGGGGGACGGAGCAGAGGTGTGTGCGTGGAATATATTGTGTGTTCGGAGGACGGAGCACTTAGTTAAATAAAGAGAAGGTGTCATTCCCAGAATAACTGTTTTGGAGTCATTCTTAATCCGCTCTGGAGGTTGAGGGTTTCCAACGGGAAGTGAACCCCGAAGGAGAATTCCCTTCGGCCCTGAAGGAAATCTCCCCTGCGCTTCTGACCACGATCAGAAAGACGAGAGAAAAGAAAGGAGAAGTCTTCGCGCAGCGAAAGGTTCAACAGTAGACAAAAGTTCACTTTTAAAAACACAATTGCATGTATTAATATTAAACTGACCAACGTTTGCAAGAGGGGAAGGTTAACAAAAAAGTCCTCTAAACATTATCAACGTTAAATGCATTTTTCCCCAGATTGGTTCTGTACACTATGCAGCATTTCATGCATTTACACCAGGAATGACACTTCAAAAGTACAATAATAATATCGCCATTTTTTATTTCACTCCTTACGCTATTTAAAAAGTTATTACAGCCCATATTTTATAACAATGATTTAAATGCAAACTTAGGCATTAACTTGAGCAGCTATGTTTTCCACGCTAACTATCTCTGTTTTGCAGATGCAGCAGTGTTGCTTTTCTTCCAGAATATGTGCTCATATTCACTGTAACTCTGCAGCAGCACGTCAAGTTCAGCTGGCGAAAAATATGCAGACCTCTTTTTTTCCACGGTTGCCATGGTGACTCGTGATATCTGCGCTCCATTGATAATGGCTTCTTATAGACGCGGTGCGCACGCTCACCTCCGAATCAGTCCACTCAGAGTTGATTGACCTAACTCGGATCAGCTTCTCTGAAACAGAAAACTCTGAGGTTGAACTTGAACTCTGAGTTGGTCAATCGGGAGATTAACAACTCTGAGTTGGTCGAACCTCCCTTCTGAAACAGGCCCCAGGAGGAAGGTAAAAACAAGACTTAAATACAAGCAAGACAACGAACCACAGGTGTAAACAATCAGGACAGAGGGGAACCAGAGTTTTACTTTGGTTCCCCTCTGTGAACTGAAAGCATGCCAGAACATGAAACAACTAGAACATAAAAGCAAAAAACCTAAAACCATGACAAATGTAAATGTGCATCTCAATGAAAAATTAAACTTTTCCTTTTTTTTTTTTACGTAGGCCCTCTTGAGGTCATTATCGGGATTGCTTCAGTATCAGATGTAAAATGTTCATTTGTATAAAATTGAATAAACCAATTTATTTTTAAAGTGAAATGCATTTTATTTGAGATCCATTGGCCTCTGTGAATGAATGTGTAATAATTAGTGATTAGGCTGTGATTGAGGCATTTTTTCTCAACAAACAAAGCTGTTTTTTGCTTTTTATGTTACTGGTCCGGCCCACTAGGATCAGACGGGTTGAATGTGGCCCTCGAACCAAAATGAGTTTGACACCCCAAAGTTTAATTTCAAACAGACTTTAAAAGTCAATAAAAAAACATTAACATCAATTTTTTAAAATACTTTAACATAACTTATTTAACAGTATATTTCAACGCATTCAACATTACATAATTAATACGATCAATAAATAATAATAATAAATAATAAATTCTCTTTAATTTTGTTACATTTTATTGCATTCTGAAAAAATAATTTGATTACCGTATTTTCCGGGCTATAAGTCGCACCAGCCCAAAAATGCATTATAAAGTAGAAAAAAACACAGATAAGTCGCACTGGACTATAAGTCGCATTTTGATGGGAAATTTATTTGACAAAATCTGAGACCAAGAACTAAGAAGTTCCACAACCTCATATGACACAATCATAGCAGACTGTTTATCTTGTTTGTCATGTTTGGTTCTGTTTCCTGTTTTATTTTGAAAGGTGTAATGTTTTGTCATGTTCCTGAGTTTTACTTCCTTGTCCCTATCTGTCCTGATCTTGTTCACCTGTGTCTTGTCTGCCCTGTCTGTATTTAAGTCTCGACTCTACCTTCCTCTTGTGCTGGTCCATTAACGTCTCTTATGTCTCTTCGTCCCTGACTGTCATGTCCATGTTTCATGCCAAGCCACAGTAAGTTTAGTTTTGTTTTGTTATCCTGCTCTGCAGGGCCTTTTGTTTGTAATTAAACCCCTTGCCCTGGAACTGTGTGCCTCCTGCCTCTGGGTCCTACCTGCTCCCCAGCCCTCCCCACATGACACACGCATACTTATGCATTCAGACAAACACGTAAAAAATTTCATTCAGTCAAAGCTTCTTTGAAAAAAGCTATGAAAATGTTATGAAAATGCAACAAAAAAGTGATGAAAATGTGACAAAAACAAATAAATGTGATTATTATTATTTTTATTCCTATATATAAACTGGAATGCTTGGCTTGTTATGCTAATAAAATAAAATCAGATCAAAATAAGGATTATCAGGTTTTTTTTTTTTTTTTTTACAGCTACTACTGCCAAGAGCAGAAAAAGAAAATCAAAGAAGGAGGCAACGCTGGAGGTGTTTGCTGACAAGATTACCAGTGCCCTTAAAGATGACAACACAGATCTTTTGCTGAAGATGCAAGCAGCTCAGCATGAGCATGATTGTGAAATGTTCGCCATGATAACTGTTTATGGAGAGATCAATCCAGCCTCCACAGCCACCTTTCTACCAAGCACCAATTCAGCCCTCCCAGATTTACAACTTAATTCGTCCTCCTACTCATCATTCCACACGGTTTCTTGTGGCTTCCTCTCCATCTCCCACCCAGCTCCTGCCTTTTTTTTCCAAGATTTAAATCAACCACTGCCCTTCAATAATCCACATCTCACTCAGTCATTTTTCAAGACACCGGGAAAAACTCCAGGTAAACGGGCTTTCAACAACGAGGATCATCAGCCACCTTCCCAGTCTAAAGATGATGAAACACACTTTACAAGTTTATGAATGTTCTAAAATATTAATGCCGGTTAATGATGCAGTTTTGCACAATGTTCAGGTTGAAGTGTGAAGGTTATTGACATTCAATTTTCCAAGAAGGAATCAAAATAACCTTGCATAAGTTGCAATGTCTTTGGAGAACAAAAATAAATAACTAGTTTTTGGTTAGGCCTGTTCATTTTCCTGAACTGTGATTTGTTGGATAATTTGACTTCAAAGTTTAAATAAAGTCACACATGTCCTGAGGTTGTTTCATTTTATTTATGTCAATTGTGCATTGAAATAGGCTCCAGCATCACATTAAATCCTAGAGTAGGCCTAAATAAAATTTATTTTCATTTAATTCATTTTTTAATACATCCAACACTAAATGCAAAGCAATTCACTTAAAAACTACACATGAAACATCTCATAGGATGGCTTTTAAAAGCATGAAGTTCAACTTTATTTTATACACAAGTCAAGTAACATCAAAAAAATGATGCAAGATTTTTTAAACAGATTTCAATATATTGAAACTATAAATTATATGAACAGGTAAACGTTGAGGTCAAAAAGTACAAAATGTTGAACGACCTGGTAATTATTGTGACAGCCAGTTTGTGGCTCAACGCTGGCTAAGAAAAAGCTGAGTCAGTGCTTCTCTGACAATGGCTTTTGATGGCTGCACATCTACAAATCCCCCTCAATCAGCCCATCTCTCAACATGAGTTCCACCAGCCTCTTTATAATTCTAATAATGTGCATTTCAGACACGTGGTGGAGTGTGCAACATGCACTGATTATGGTGGGGACGAGGGAAGTGTTAAATTACTGAACAGTGTACAGTTTCTTATGTACAGTATTTTCAAGGATAATATTCTTGCAGATGTATGGTTCTATCAAAAGAAAGTGAGGCAAGTACAGTATTTTTAAACTATTATAAAAATACAATATCTATATTTCTTACCAAAACCGATAATACACGACACCCTGGAACAGAACTGAGTGCCATCCTTTGCGGTTGAAATACTCTGCCTGGTTATCCTCTGGAGCAATGATGGCGATAAGACTCCCATCAATAGCTCCTCCACACTGCAGGAAACCATCGCTGCTGGAAGCCTTGGATGACTTCTTGAAGGTCATCCCCTTTGGGCAGTTTGATGTACTGGGGCATGAGGACACAGGGAACTGCTTGACAGAATTTGTGTACAATGGAGCAGACTGTGGACTTTGCTATGCCGAACAAGTTAGCTATCATACGATAGCATGCGTCTGTTGCTAGCCAATACAGTTCAACTCCAATGCGTTTCTGCACTGTTATGGGCTGCCGCAGACATGTCTCTTCTTGTGAAAGAGTTAGTTGAAGGCGCTCACAGACGTAATTGAAGGTGGATCTGGTCATTCTAAAGTAACTGATAAACTCTGTATCAATGAAGCCACTCACATAAGTATCCCACCACTCCTGGCTGTGACTCCGGATCCAAACGTTCCTCTCAACAGACGTTGCTATCACAGCTCCACTCAACGCCATGGCCAAAACCCTTGCTCTCCTCCTTTTTAATTTTCTTCTTAAAATGAGAACTTTGTTATAGATCTGGCTCCTTTGGGGGAAAAAATTCAGTGATTATAAAAGAGATCCGCTGTTGACAACACTGTTGTTGACATCCATTGTTAACGTTGGCTACTTCCGCAAACGAGTGATGTCGTTCACAGTTGAGTACTCTTCTGCACATGCGGGTCAATCCTGGGTCATTTCACGGTCACACTGGAACTCAAGAGTTTTTTGCACTCAGTAGCATATTTTCTGAGGGAGTCAATGCTAGCTGAGTGCAAAAAAGTGAAGTGACTTTGTGTAGTTGTTAACCTGATTAAGTTTTGAGATCCTCTGAATTCAAATGAACCACGTGTTCACCTTTATGTACTGCTATTGACTGTTTTCATGTGGACCAAATATAAAGTCTTACCTCAGCATGAGAGCACACTGAAAATACGGGAAAAGTGGGGTTTATGGAAGTTTTTCTGTGCCATCAGATTCTGAATATTTTTAACCCTTGAATTTTCTATCTGAATTTTTTTTACCTTTGAATTTTCATTCTGAATTTTTACAACCCTTGAATTTTTATTCTGAATTTTTATAACCCTTGAATTTTCATTCTAAATATTTTTTAACCCTAAGATTTTGATCTCCCAAAAATTCAATGTAAAAAAATTCGAAGGGGAAGACGCTGCTTCTTTTGTGCCACCAGCACAACTAGTCGATCTAAGAACACATCGATATCCAGCCAATCAAGTCATGAGAACGACATGACGTCAGCGTTCGGTACGTTTTACAGAAGTCCAAAAGATGGCAGCAAACTCGGCAGGCGGTTCATCGGTGAGTCATTAATCCTTTATATCTCTCTATTATCGTCTTATTGACGTCGGCTTATATAGCAAAAAAACGTGCATCTTCTGTTGATATTTTATTTTTTTTCAAATTTGTGTTCTCGCCATTTTTCCCGCCGCGAATCACGGTGAAAAAAATTGTGCAGTTATTAATCCCGCGCTTTAGTGACTGCTGCTGCACCTGGTCGTGGGTCAGACAGAATCAGACCGCTAACTCTGGTAATGCGTATGTAAAAGAAACAATACGTGTATCACTTGTTCATTCGTTTTTCAACTTAAAATAAAAAACAAAGCAATGTTACATGAACCGCTCATCTATTTTTTAAAATTAAAATAATAAATGACAAAAATATTTTTTATGTTTTTTAAGTTTCCCGCCTTGTGTTAGCTTTTCTGCTAACGTGAAAGACCACGTATATAGCCAGATAGCGACTACCATTTCCTTATATTTTGCGTTAATCTGCAGTGCTTCTCAAATAGTGGGGCGTGCGCAAAAAATAATTGAGAAGCACTGCGTTTATGGACTACAAAATAAATAACGCTAATATTTTGTGTTTCCATCCGTGGGCTAAATTTGTGTTTTTGTGTTTTGTGTTAGAGTGATAACAGTGAAATTGTGCAGTCAATCCAACGCTTACTGCACCTGGTAACATCATCGGGGAGACACCAGAGCACTAACTCTGGTGTTACTACTCTCACTGAAGGGTTGAGTATTAAACCAGAGGTTTTCATATCTGCCTTTTTTATTATTAAATTCGAGGTCAAGCCTTATCTGATTAATGAATATGTTTGCATCGTATAGGGAGCAGAGGCAAGGCAGCCACACTAACAACACTGGACCAGAAAGACCATCTGTTCAGATGGAAATGACACGGTAAACTTGAACAGGACTGTGTTTTCATTCATTTCAACCTTTTTGTGTTGGTAGTTTTTCTGTAGTGACAAAAACAGGCACGACAATGGGGGGTGCTGAACATTTCTAGACAAGCCCTTTTTGCCCTTTTGCTATTGCAAAATGCTAGCATAGCCTGCTGCCCTTTCATTTACAAGATCTGGTTTAAAACAATTACTTTTTTTTACCTACCTTCTGTTCTTCCATTAGCGAAATGACCTACTCCGCCAAGCCTTGAGCACGCAAAAAGACACTTACAGATGTCAATTTAGTTGGTTTCACTCCTGCAGCTCCTCAGCTGAATGTGGCTCACATGCTCTTAATAGCAATGGGAAATAATTTTGTTAAACAAATGTTTGCCACCCATTAGTCCAATTTAAGGTTATACACAACTGAGCAAATACTGTTATAAAATATGGCTAAATAAGATAATTGCTAGACCAGTACAAAACATTTATGGCTCCATATTTATCGCCCAAGGTAAAAGGTTAAGAAAAAAAGTTTTTGTTTTTTTCACATGAGGTGGTTGTGCTAACTACAATACCACCTATTTACAACTCAAAAGTTCTTGTTCTCAGTGTTTATATAACATAAAGAAATCATGGGTGTTGACATTTCTACACTTTCATAATGAGATGTGTCTAGAATTTTGACTCACCGTGTCAGGTTATTACGTCATAGCAAACTTTATGTTGTTCATCTGTTTCATATGTCAATCTTCAAATAAAATTGATATAATAGGGTTTTTTTAGTCACACATCTTTGTTCTTTTGTTTTTTAAAGGTCCTTTCCAGGTATCTTTGCCCGTGGAAGAGGAAAGCGGCGCTTTCCTGCAGCCAGTTATATCCCTGCAAAGAAAATTAAACCATTGGAAGTGGTCTTTCACTTGTTGCCTAAACAATGTGAGAGAAGTCCATCTGAAGAAGAGCAGATAGTCCACCTGCAGGCAGGGTTGGGTCGCAGGACTGCTCAACTATATGAAAGCACAACACATGATGAGGTAATAAGATGCAAATTGTCATGTTTGTGTGTCTATTTTCAATATCTATTTGGTAACTCCATCAGTTTGACATCTAAGAAATAAAAAAACAAAGTTATTACAATTATATAAGAGCACTTTTTACTTTTTATCCTTAATTAAGTCAATAATGAATATAATGTTTGTTTACAGCTGTGTGAAGCCCTCAATGTTTTGTTTCCAAAACTGGCAGCAGTTACTGGTGGTTGGTTGGTGTACAAGTGTCGAGGTGGGAAATATTGAGTTTCTATTCCAGTGCCATTTCATCACTTTTGCATATTGATACACCTTAAGAGGTTTTGGAAATATTATATTTATTTGTAATTGTATACATATTACATCTTAATCCCTAATAAAAAAGTTGGGTATCTTTTTTTATCCTTAAGATTGCTTTAGATTATTCTGTTTCTGATAGTACTCATACAGTAATCAAATTTGCCTTAAGTTTTTTAGTATGTTTAAAGTATTAATGTAACTATCTAAGTTTTATAGCCTAATCTTCCTTAAATGTTTTATACAGGCGGATGGGGGAGCCGAAAACTCTCTTTAGTGGCACCTGATAGCACCGGATACACAGGCAAGATCTTAAAATTGGCAAATAAGAATGGCAATGCAACGTTATTCATAGCGCCCATCCAAGAAGAGCTCAGCACCGATCCTCTTCACCCAACTGATAAGGCGTTCAGCAGCATGCCCAAAGCCACATGTCAGAAGTGTACAGAAGCAGTTCCCCTTCAACTTCTCACAGTACACATCCAGTCTTGTGCTGGTGTGGATGCCAGTGAACCAGTGGTGAACAAATGTAAGAATTTTCTGTAATCTTTTGTAAACACACTGTGACTACAGCAAATTTAGAAACTAGTTGTTTAAAACTTGCCATGGAAATTTATTTCAGTTTGTAACTTTTGATTTCTTCAGCATTGCAGCAATGTCCTCTATGCACGGAAATGTTTTCCACTGACTTCATCGAGGAGCATGCTTCTTCATGTGGAGAAAGGTAAATAGTAACTTCTTACTATTGAAAGTTTTTACTCTACATTAAACCTATTTGTCAGAAGTGTAACAGAAAGAACTATGTGAGTAGTGCAGGAAATGAAAGAATACTTGAAGGTACTGTCAGTGAGGAGGAGCAAACTGCAGTTCCAGGACCATCTGGAACTTCAACTGTCAGTGATGGTAGGTGTAGCTCATGGTTAGTACAATGCAGTAGTTGCAGAAGGTAACCTTTTGGTAATATTACTGTACTCCCGGATTATGATTTACTGTTACAGTGATGGTCAAATGTAAGGTTAACTAATTTAACATCCAAACAAAAGTGATATGCCTTTAATATTTGACGCTTGACATGTGGTTTAAATAAACCACCACTTCATTCGTTTATTTTTTGATTATTTTTATAGGTTGGCTAACCATCAGTGACCCCATAAAAGCCATGTCTGCATGTGCAAGTTTTTATCGCCGTACTCATGAAAGGGAAAGTCCATTGCTTTTGAGCATGGACCTGAGACAGACCCCAGCTCAACAGGATTTGGCCCTTGTTTTATTTTACAAGCGGCCTAATGTAGAGTGGGCACGTCCCCTGAATTGCAGACTGGAAGGTACATGTAAATGGATGTTACAGCAATTGTACTACAAAAGAAAACATATTTACTGTTTGCTCAATTTTTAAAACCTCACCTTTGTATTAAAGGGGATACTGCTGTTGGACAGGGAGTCACTCGTTACTTTATCTCCACATGTATGGAGAAACTGAAATCTGGATTTTGCATCAATTTTGGTAAGCACATAACATTATGCCTCCTTCCAAATCATATGAAAGACTACCTTATAACTTAATTTTTCATTTTAATGTCTTGAACAGCAAATTCCAATGTTACATGCCTTTTTGAAGGACCACCTGGCCATTTAGTTCCCTCAGCCTCTCACTTTCTCGTGGAGAGTGACATGTTCCTGGTGGCAGGGAGAATGATTGGCCACTCCTTCATACATGAAGGACCCTGCTTGTCTGGGCTCAGCCCCGCTGTTGTCCATGTCCTGCTTGGTGGGAGCCCTGAAACGGCAACCGTTACACTGGAGGACTGCGCAGACCTGGACATCAAAGAGAAAATCGAGCTTGTAATTTATTTTTTCTAAATTTTTGTTCTTAGGTTCTGAGAAGTGTCTTTCAATTTCTGCACTACACTTATTTTTTAACTTACATTTTGCGCTAGATCTTAACTTTTTATTTTATTTTAAGCTTGAAGGGGACACTGCACTTTCTGAAGCTGAAAGAGCAAGGGTTCAGGAATTGGCCTATGCGTGGGACCTTCCTTGCTTGACGGAGAGTAATAAAAAATGGCTTTTTGAGAAGCTGTTGATTCATGCTGTGAGTGTAAATGTTTTGTTTTTGGCAGAATCTTTTTATTTAAATATCATGGATGCCTGAGTATAGTATTTTTGCTCTTCCTTCTAAATAAACTACCAGACCTTCTATAAAAAAAAATTGCAAAACCATGATAGAAAATGTATGACATCCTTTATGAGAGCTTGTTTTTTTAGCATCATTAGACTCCAGACCAGGTTTTATGAAATGAAATGACAATTCTAAGTTCTCTACTTAATAACTGTGCCATCACCAACTATAATTTGCACTATAAAACAAATAAATATAGAAACATTTTCAATTTTTTCTAAAATGTTATTTAATTCACAAACAGCATGTCTTTTTTTTAAACATGTTTTGGCATTATCTCAAAAAAGTTCTTTCATACCTACATCAATAGGATTGGATAAGTCAAAAAATCTAAATATTTCCAAGAACTTCACAACCATCAACATGAAAAATTAGTTATTTTTGTTTATTCAGCTTTTGCTACATTATGAGATAGGGCCTGATTAACTTCATGTGAGTGGAACCTATGATGGTGCTTTTATTGCATGTAAAATTACACATTTTTACTTTTTTATTAGTTTGTTTAACTACAGTAATATACATTTTCCACTATTGGAAAGTACCGTTCTTCATTTTTCTTTTTAACGCCAGTAAATAGAATGATGATTAGCTGCAGTAATAAAACTGGTTCTCATTTCATATTGACATTTGACAGAACAGAAAGAAAGTCTGGGTTTTAAATGTGTGTATCATTTTTTAAACGTTTCTGTTTGTTTGTAGGTAATTGGACGTGTCACAAGGCAAATTAAACAGCTGAGACGAGGGCTTAAAGAGACTCCAGTGTGGACAGTCCTTACCAAGCGACCTGAAACTGCAGCCTTGATTTTTCCAAGTGAAGGAACAGGCGACATTTGTCCTGAGGTACATATTTGCCAGTGACCTCAGTTAGGATTTGTACTCCTACCATTTTCTTAAAAAAATGCACCTTGTTGAGAATTTTCATGCTTTTTACAAAATAAATGTGGTATTGGCATTCTCAAATTTGGCGTATTAACAGGTGTCTCTGGTCCTTAACCCCTGCGAATTGGGGGGGGGGATACTATATATTGAAGTTAAAATTGTTGCAACGTGTTTAATACTTTTATCCTATTACAGATATTTCTTCAACGCATCAGTTGGCCAAAGGAGGAGGAAGATGAAGATGATGATTGGTCTGCTGAAACCAAAAGCCGCATTAAGGGGTATCTTCAGGAGTTCATTAAAAATGGTAAGTTTATTTCATATATGGGAGTGCTACAAAAGTTTTATTTGGCTGCTATTGAATTGAATTTATAAAAAAATATCAATTCCAGAAAGAAAACCTTAAAATTCATGAATGAAAACATTAACATGATTATGTTACTTTTATTAGTCCAGTAAGTGTAATTACATCTGTTAAATACATATTTTTCCAAATTAGCCTTAAAGCTATACTGACACACAGTTTAAGAATTGTAAAGTTAAATTATTTTTGACAAATAAATTGAAACATAATCTTTATTCTCGATTTTGCTTCATTGATGCTTACAGGAACGGCAGTTGAATTGATGAATTTAGCCAAATTTTGGACTGGATGGGAGATTTTGCCTAAGAGCCTGTCTGTGGAGATCGTCAGAAGCAGCTATCCCACAGCCTCCACCTGCTACGAGACCTTAAAAATTCCAGGTCATTACAGAGACTACAGATCTTTCACATGTGATCTCCTTGCCTGTATTCAGACTTGTCATACAGGATTTGGGCTCCTGTGAATTCTTGGGTTTGTTTTATGTTAATCAGAAAAGGTTTTGTTAGACCAGGAAGTTTGTTGTGGCCTTGAATGTCACGTGTTTTACTGTTTTTGTTAAAAAAAAAAACACATTGAGATTTTGCTCTCAAATAAACCACTGATGAAACTGATCCCACTGGCCTCTTAACAGATTTCTTTTTCCTTTATTGTGGAAATAAATGTTCACAAAACTGAACAGCTGCAATGTAAATATCAGAGCCAAAGGAGTCTGATTCAGCTCTTGGGTCAACTGCACTTCTTAAAGCTGCCATTTGTTCATCTGTCAGTGGGCAGTTGATGTTTGGTACAACGACGTCTGAATGGTCCTGATGAGGAAGTCCACTCTCCTCCCACTCAATATGTGGAATTTCCATGCCCTGAGGAATGCAAGCCAGAGAAATAAATAAATGGTAAAGAGCAAACAAACCAACATCACAAAGTTATCTATATATTTGTATATACCTCCATGTTCTCTGGTTCGGGAATGGGATGACGTGCACGACCCAGTACCCACAGCTGGTTAGGAGTCATGTTACTTTCTGTTCTTAAAGGATGATTATCCCAACCACTGCAGAAAGTGTCCAGGTCATCCTGTATACGTGGTAAAAATACATAGTGGCAGCAGAAGAGGTGTTGAACACTTGCAATGCTGAGGAATCCCTCTTCTTCAAGGTGGTGGAGAACATTGTAGTAAGTGCTGGTCACAGCAACCCACAGATCTCTCCAGAGCCGCTCAATCCTAGGTCATTACAAAACAGTGATTCAGTAAATGGAGTATTTCATTATAAATCTTTTGTAGGAAATAGCAAAAATTGTGTTTTAAATGAACACTTAAACATGCACTGTTCTGCAAATAGCTTTTTAAATTATACTACCTTGTTTGCATTTATGCTACATTTTCTGTCTTCTTGTTCTTTTTTTATATTATTCTTAGTCTTTTTTTCCCTCTGCTGTCAGTTGCTATGGTGACAAACAAATTTCCCACGTGTGGGATCAATAAAGTATTTCTGATTCTGATGTGATCCATAATATCTCAGGAAAAGTTATATGAGCAAAAAAAATCACGACACACCCAAACAATTAAAAAGTGGTTCGGGCAATCATTTTTACATATGAATTGACCATTGAAATCTCCAGAGCTTAAACCCATACAAGATTTGTGTTAAATTTATAAATTTTTCTTATAATGAAATGTGTGCTAAAATCCAACTTAAAGTAGCACATGCTTGACAGTGCAGTTGTCCTATTAATACTTGTTGTACAAAAAAAAAAAAACAACTCACATATCAGGTTCTTAAAACAAACAAACCTTTGGTTGTGAACACTTTTTCCAGAAATGAAGCTGCTTCTTCCAGTGCCACGGACCGTAAACATAAGTTGTGCAACGTCTACGTTTTCTCCCCCGTGATCAGCACGTACCCTAATATAAAGAATTAAAAAAAGTATACAATATGTAATGGTGCTTAGAAAATATTGGTTAAATGTCAAATTGGAATTAAAAAATACCTCCTAACCTCAGAGGAAAACCAAACTTTTCAACTGCCCTTTGGAAGAAAGATAGTGTAGTTGCTGCCAGATTGTTGGATGCTGTACCAAGATACATTATCTGAAGAACAGTAAAAACACCATTATGAGGAATAAGCATCTAAACAAGTGTGTTTTTATTGACAAGTGTGCTTACTTTGCGTGAAAAACCATCAATGCCACCAAAAATGACAATGCTGTAGCTGAAAGTAAGAAAAAGGGGAAAAAAAAGTGTTTTTTTAAACCAAAAAAGTTAAATATAATTCAAATGTGTTTTTCTTTGTACTGCATGGTAAGTAACATCAACAAAGCACTTGATCAAATAACATGCATATCATTTGCAACTTTACTTCAACGCAAACTTTGCATTAAGGTTCACGTTATCAAGAATATATAATTCAGAAATAACATATCGTATTAGTTTGTGGTTGGTATCTATGTGTATCAAGGACATGGGGCCTGGAACAGAGTACGTTCGTCGAGCAATGCATCCTAGATGGACCATACGTGACAGGACACCTGAAGTGTCTACACGATGCATGGATGCTCTGACTCTGTTGTACTGCACTCTATGTCCTTGGGCTTGCAGCAGAGCCTTCATCATTCGATACCCAGAATTAGGCTGCCTGGATTTTATTTCTCTGACACACTGATCCAAGTCTTCATCTGACATGGTGCTATATAGTCCTTTCACTGAAAGATCAGATTCATTCATACGTCTGTAAACTGTACTTCTGGACATACCCAAGAGTTTGGCTATGCATGTGACTGGAAGATTAAGTTCCAGAAGGCTACAAAGGTAATCTGAGGATAGTGCCATTCGTTGTCGCCCAGCTGGACCCTGCTCCCATTGCACAACAGCAATGCAACTGTTTGTTCTTTCTTTTTCAGAACTAATAAGTCTTTGCAGATGTGTCAGTTCCTCTAAAATAGCAGGACAGACTGTTAACTGACTAGACAAAGCATTTAAAAAGACATGTTCTTGAGTGCAAATGAAATCTAAGAAGTCCAGATCTAGGGGTAAGCGCTGAAGAACATGTTCCAAACGGGAGCGAAGTCTCTCAAAAATATGTTGTAGAAGTTCCTAGAAGAGAGATAAAGAAAAAAAAGACAGAATTAGGGTCTTGTTAAATCTGACGGACATTTGCAGATTTCCAGCTTGTATTGTCGATAACTCCTAAATATAGACATGAAAATTTTTATTTTGCCTCCTTGTAACCACTAAAACAGAAGCCAGTGACTTATTGTTTTGGGGTATGCCCCCGCCCTGCACCCGAAGGCATTACAGCAACAACAATCCATCCATCATTCGTTTTTCAAATTAAAATAAAAATAAATTGTTTTTATTTTATTTTCCCATTTACGTAATGCCGGTTATCATATCTGAGTTTTATTTACTGTTGCAAAAAGGAGACTTCTGTCCGCCGGCTCTGCATGAGTGAGCTGCTGGACGCGGGAGAACTGTGTCTCCAATCAGGGGATCGGCTTTGGGACAGTGACTAGTCACGTCCAGAAAAAAAGGCGGATTCTATTCCCACATATTTACCTGCAGCCAAGATGCACATTCCGGCGTTAAATATAAGTTCATCCGAACGAAGCTAAAGGTTTTTGACACGTAATAGCCAAACCCTAAGTTATTCCCGGTAAATTCGGTAAAGAATAAAGCACTGGCCACATGTATGGACTTAGAAAATTATGAGCGAACATTCTTTCATTCATCATCATGAACTCAATAATACTCACAACACAAGTAAAAGCACATTAGAAAATCATCTCGCTCTAATAGTCGGAAACCGCCTCTCTGCTCCGTTGTAAGCAATAACGGTCTGAACCCGGAAGCTGAAAAATGACACATAGTTCGTCGCGGGAAAAATTAATAAAATAAAATATCAACAAAAGATGCACGATTTTGTGCTATATAAGCCGACGTCAATAAGACGATAATAGAGAGATATAAAGGATTAATGACTCACCGATGAACCGCCTGCCGAGTTTGCTGCCATCTTTTGGACTTCTGTAAAACGTACCGAACGCTGACGTCATGTCGTTCTCATGACTTGATTGGCTGGATATCGATGTGTTCTTAGATCGACTAGTTGTGCTGGTGGCACAAAAGAAGCAGCGTCTTCCCCTTCGAAATTTTTTACATTGAATTTTTGGGAGATCAAAATCTTAGGGTTAAAAAATATTTAGAATGAAAATTCAAGGGTTATAAAAATTCAGAATAAAAATTCAAGGGTTGTAAAAATTCAGAATGAAAATTCAAAGGTTATAAAAATTCAGAATGAAAATTCAAAGGTAAAAAAAATTCAGATAGAAAATTCAAGGGTTAAAAATATTCAGAATCTGATGGCACAGAAAAACTTCCATAGGGGTTGTTCAATTTACAAATACTAAACATGTTTGTTTAATATGAACAACTTATGATTACCTTAGAAACAGAATATAATCTTGAAAATCACACATAATTTCTTGCAGTGTTACTTATATATATTTAAATCATGTTGACAAAACATGAAGTAGTTATGTTTGATCCTTTGCCCTTTTAATTTTGGATAAGTAAACCCCGCCTGTCAAGAAGCATTCCAGGAGGAGAAACTTTGCAGTCAGCCATTTTAGAGAAGCTGCAAGCAGCTGCTGGCTGGAGTAACTTGTAAAAGGGAAGTTAATTTACTCTAAGAAAGTAATTTAAGGAAATGGAAGGCGTTCATTTATCATGTTATTTGTTTCCACAGGGAAGAGCTTTGTAATCCACTTTTGTCGTAGTTATCAAAGTTAAGGCTCTGCGCACCACTTTTGTCCCTGCTGGCCACTGCCCTAGATGGTAGGGGGAGGTGTGCGCGGTATGTTGTACTTTTACGCCGCAGGCAGGTTCAGCGGTAAACACGGTGAATTGAGCATTAACCCCTGCCGTGTGAACATAGCCTTAGTTTTCCAGCTGTTTTTGGTGTGTCTGAAGATATATATATTTTTTATAATATAAGGCTTGACTGTTTCAAGGTTATCACAAAACCAAGGTCTTTTTTTAGCCAATATTAATAGATGTATTTTAATGTGTATGGATATGTGAAGCAGCTCAATTTAAATGGAGTAGTAAGAACTTATTTTAAATTATGGAGTAACAACTGAAGGACCATGCTGGGTAACTTTTTCTGTATTTTCTGTCTCATCTCAGAATAGCACTCAGACACGTCCTAAACAGACAAGAGTGGCCCATATTCAGCCCCCACACCACTGCTAATTCATATTTTGAGAGAGAAGGAAAAGTCCAAAGTCATTTCTTGGGACTTTTCCAACAATTCAGTTGCTCCACAACTGAAATAAAAAAACAAGGTTATCATCACTGATGGTCAGTCTGTAGCTGAAGTGACCTTATTTGAGGAACTATCTTCCAAAGTTTGTCTGGGGAGGAATTATATAATGAAGGGATATAGGCTGCAGGGAACAAATCCCCCCTATGCAATTCTCCCCCCACCCACACGGCCTTCTATTGGACATCACCTGTTCCAGAGACAGACATTGGAACAGGAGGCAGACAGACTCCTGGATCCACCATCCACTTTAACACCTGATGAGCGTGGACAAGGTGGAAGGTCAACCCCTCCTCACTTTTGAACCAAAGGTTTTGGAGGTAAGGATGTACAAGTCATGTAAATGCATACAATCTACCTCAACAGAACATGGAATTTTTACACATTAAATGTCTTCATTAGGTGTTTGCTATCAGGAGGGTGAAGAGTGGGAGGTACGATGTTCCAATGAGACAGAAGTTCTTACTTGCTGTAAACAAATCTGAGTGTTAAAATACACTATGTGTGTGTGAGTGTGTGTGTGTGTGTGTGCGTGTGTGTGTGTGCATGTTTGTGTGTGTGTGTGTGCGCATGTGTGTGTGTGCATAACAACTTCTGTCACTGAACAGGACAGGGCAGAGGTTAGCATCCGTCTGTTGCGGGAGGCGGCCATTTTTCTCCAATGGAGGCGGGTGGTCATGTGAGGCTCACCCACATGAAGCGTGGATCTTTGGTGGGGGGGGGGTCTCTTCCAGTCCACTAATTACATCACAATAGAGGTATGGACTAAAACAGTACAAATGACCATGAAAAACACTGTAAAATGACATGTACTCAAGAGTAAAGTTAATATATATTGTTTTTGTAGGTGGTCACCCAAGCCTTTGTTGAGGTGCAGCTGAACATAATAGCTGTCAGGGGGGGGACCTGGAGCTGCTCCTGGAGGACAAGGAGACCCTGGATGTGGAAGCAGTGCTCTGGGAGTCTCTGGAGCATCACTTGAAGACGGCTGTCTGAGGATTCAGGCTGAGAACAAGAGGGTGTCTAGAATGACTGTCCTGAATGAAATTTAACAATGAAATATGCTGTTGCATTAAGTTATGTTTTCTAAATTATTTCATGAAAGTAATGTTTTTTATTTAATGTTAAAGTCTATTTCAAATTAAATTTTTGATCATTTAAGGACTTATTTAATCATGTTGTTATTTTGCATTCATACACTGAGAAGCAGCCATGCATTTTCAGTCCAAGATTAAGATTATTTAGCTTTATTCATTAAATTTAGGCAAAAAATGTAAACACTTGAACAGAACATTTCCCAATTCAGAGGCTTCAGAAATTTCAACCAAAGTTTCCCCTTTTCAGGGATTCTAGTTTGAGCATTCTTTCAAGAAGAGACACCGCTAAAATGTGAAAATACTCAGAAGACTTTGACTACAACATATTTTAGTTGCTTCACAATCTCACTCAAAATGTGAGTCAAAGTGACACCCAGTGGTTATTTCAAGTCTCACCAGGTGATTTTCACCCGAGTAAAACTAATTATATGAATTTCAAAGACCAAGTTTCAAGTATAATGTTATATTTTAGCAATTTTTTTAATTCTCAAATTCCTTTTTGTTTTGTTTTTTTGACAAAGTGATTTCAGGAACTTCTCATGTTTTTCTTGTTCATTTTGTCACACAATACATAAAATAAAAGACCATTCTAATTTATCATGCGTCATGTTTTTTGACAAGTACTTTTTGTTGGGTGTATTATATCAGGTAAAATTTACCCAGAAAATAAAGAGTTTTAATTTTTTTTAAAGTGTTCTTAGGGTTAATTTCCACCAGGTGTCAGTATTTAGTAACAGTATCACAACAGTTTGAATATTCTGGCAGAAAATGACACATTTTCAAAAAAAATTTCAACATAAGTAAAAGTAATCAAACTTTTATGATATTTTAAAGTAAACACTTTCCAGAACTGAGTTCAAAATTACAGCATTTTAATGAATCAGAATCAGAATCAGAATCAGAAATACTTTATTGATCCCACACGTGGGAAATTTGTTCGTTACCATAACAACTGACAGGAAAAAAAAGAGTAAGAATAATATAAATAAAAATAAAAAAGAACAAGGAAAAATGTGGTATAATTTAAAGAGCTATTTACAAAACAGTGCAGGTAAAGAGATGTGCAAAAGAAATGTGCAAAATAACGAAAAGAGAAAAAAAATTGTTCAGATCAGGGTGGGGGAGCTTTTCTGCTTCAAAAGAGCCTCCAAGCTCTGAGAAACTTTGACTCCCAGTCTGTCAACTGAAAAACAAAGATGCATAAATTTTATAACCCTGAGCAGACATTGAAAATGATCCTGAGAAAGTCAACCCACATGCGACTTGAAGGAGAAGAGATAGTCCTTCAGCTGACTTAGACTCTGATACATCTTTCTGGTAAGATTTCATAAATATCGTGTTTTAATTTGCTGATTGTAGCAGTTGTCCATCCATTTATCTTCTGTACCTGCTTATCCTGGCCAGGATCACAGGGGTTCTACAGGCACATCCCAGCCAGCCGCTGGCACCAGCAGAGGTAGTACACCCTGGATGGTCAGTACCTTCAGTCCATTGCAGTGGGCCATCATAGGCTGTACGCTCCCACCGCAGGCCGAAACGAATCTACCCGGTTTTGCCCCTAAGGGCCCAATTCGATCTTTTCTGGGCGACAGTCTGAATGACACAGATCCATCTTTCACCGCACCCAGGCCTCGTGGGTTTGCCGCCCTGGGATTCAAATCAGCCGCTCTTTTCACCATAACGCCCGCCTGACCGGCCAGGCGTACTTGATTCGGACAGACACATCGACACGCAACAACCATCATTTCATGCTGAAGTAGGCGGAACGGTGAACGCAAACATCAACCATGGTGGACTATGCTGCTGACCAGTCAGTGGAAGGGAAGGGAGGTCACTGATTGGATTAATATTTGGGGTGATCGCTCCTTTCAGGCCAAACTCCAGGGCTCTTATCGCAACTGAGCGGTGTTTCTTGAAAAAATTTCAGATAAATGTGGTGAGCGGTGTTGAACCTTTCCGCAAATAACTTTTTTCTTTCCCTTTCCCACTGGTGCTCAGAAGCGCTGGGACCCGAGGCTATCCTCCTCCTCCTCCCCTGTTCTGATCCTTAGATTCTCCAGAACTGGCAAAGAGTCCATAGCATTTATTCTGGGGAAACTTTTTTTTTTTACCGTCTTCCTTCAGAATAATAACATGAATGCGCTACCACACTGCCCCCTATTCTCTATCGCGTGGGCAAGGCGGCCCCCAACATGCACATTTCTTTCCACAAAAGGGTACAGACGATCCCGACTCCATTGCCTTCTTAAAATGAAAAGATTGTAATTGTGCTCCTTCCGTGAAAATAAATTTAATATTACAAAAAGAGCTCCGCTTTGGATAACAACACTGTTGTTGACATCCATTGTTAACGCTTGTCTGCGAAACAACAAGTGACGCTGTTCACCATTGAGTATTCTTCGCTTCTGGCGCATGCGGTCTTGTTTGGGCCGGTCACGTCACACTGAGATCATAAAGTTCGATTTACTTAATTAGAAATGTGAACGGTCTAGCAAACAAATCAGATTTTTTCAAAAAATCCGAATTGAGCATTAAGCCCTGCAGGAACAGCCATAGATAGACAAACAAACAACCAGGCAGACTACATACACAATTTAGAAGAAATTTAGATTCATTTAATTTAACCACACGTTTCTTGGACTGGGGCAGGAAGCCGGAGCACATGAAGAGAACACACACAAACACGCACAGAACGTGCCATCTTCACACAGAAAGGCTCCTGCAGAGAACTAATAACTTTCTCCCCGGCTGTGAGCCAATTGTGCTGACCACCAAAACACCGTGCTGCCTATGGCAGTTGTGTTTTTGGAAAAGATGAAAAGGGAGGCAAAGGGGGCATATTTGACATGTTTTAGAATTTGAAGTTTCAACTAGATTTCAACTAAAATGAATACAATTTTAAAATAAACAGGTGAAACAACATATATCATTACATTGCTCAAGGTTTTCATTGCTCACATCTCAAATCTGATCACAGATGAGGAGATTTCACCGCCACCAGAAAAGAGAGGACGACTGGAGACACACACTGCGCCGACAGAGATGGCAAAAGATGGCACAATATGGCATGAATAAACAGGTTGGGAGGCCTCTCCATCACAGCCCAGTTGAATGTTACACTGCTGAGGAAACGCCAACTGCTTTGGTCCAAATTACGGTTTCGTCTCACTTACAGAGTTTCCTGTGTTTCCTCACTCTGAACATGCTTCGGAATATTCGGGACTGTACTGTTCAGCATGGACGTCAGACAGAAGATGACAGCTGGTTCATGGCCCTCCTAGAACTAATGGGATTTATTGCCATCCTCCCAAAGTGGTGGTGATCAAACTTCCATCAATGCATGACGCATGGTCAGCGAAAATAGGAAATCCACTGATCTCCAAAATTATGGCCAGAAACCGCTTCAAAGATATCATGCAGCATGTGCGCTTTGATGACAAGGGCACGCGAATGGAACGAGTTGAGACTGACAGGTTTGCTGCAATCTCAAATGTTTGGGGGTCTTTTGTGGCCAACTGCATCAAATCATTCAACCCAGGCAGGTATATATCACCATCGCATTTGTTGGTGCTTCTTTTCCTACAAAGACTCGCTGCTGTTTCCTTCAGTACATTGCAACAAAACCCGACAAGTTTGGTATCAAGTTCTGGGTGGCATGCGACTTGAAATCAAAGTATGTGTGCAATATTATTCCATATCTTGGCAAAGACCCCAGTCGTCCGATGGGGGAAAGACTATCAGAAAATGGGTGATTAAACTCATGGAACCGTTTTGGACAAAGGTAGAAGTGTTACCACAGGCAACTTCTTTACCTCTGTGTCACTTGCACGGCAACTGCTCAGCCGGAAGACCATCCTCCTTGGCACAGTGAACAAGATTCGTCGGGAGCTTCCAGAATCAGTCAAAAAGCCTTTGGACCGCAATGAATCTGTACCCAGTTAAGATGCTGTGACGGTAGATAAATCAATAAATTCTAAACATAATTCAAATGTTTTTTTCTCCCAGTTCTTGTCAACAATCAGCAGAAGAAATTTCTTTTACATAACAGGAAGAAAAGAAAATATTTAAGCAAAAAATTACCACAGAAACTTTTTTTACATAGAAAAAGTGAAAGGAGCAATCTTCAAGAACAAACAGCAAAAACGACGTTTCAAAAACACTTAATTGGATGAACGAACTGTCAGATAAAAGGTGTAGTTCATTCATCTCTACTGCACTTTATTTTTAAACAGAGAAAACTATTGGTTCAACCAGAAAATGCTCCACTCTTTTCCTGCTCTAGATATTTGATGATCAAAAGGTTGAGGTGGATGTCAGGAGTAGAGGCTGAGCAATCGCCAAAGCCATAGTAATCTTCAAGGGGGAACAAGCCTGTCACCATCCTGAAGAACTTAGAAGACAACCTCTGTGTGGTGATGAGAGAGGCCTTAGTGGACGTCCTGGTGACTAAACTGCTACTAAGCGTTCATTTGGATAAAATGTCAAAGTTAGAGGAAAGTGTTGTGGCATCTGAATGCAGGCATCAGGTTCCTGCCATTGCGGGCATTGTGAACTCTCTCATGGATCAGCAGAAAGAAAACAAAATGAAACAAATAGCTTACAAAACTATTCTTTTGCAGAAGAACAAAGTTGTGGTGATGAGGTGATCTAGAAAATGATTTTACACCCCAAAGGTAATGTTATTGTAACCGGCAGGTATGCCTGTGACAGGTGCATGCCTGCTTGATTGGGGATGTAGTTCAGCTGTGTCTGCCCCTTTATAAGGAACAGGGAGTGAGTTGACAGAGAGTGGCTGCCTGCCTGCCTGGTGATGCTGTAAGCGGCTGGGCGTGTTGCAGATGTCATGAGCCACTGCGTAGTTCTTTACCCACCTTTTTTATATACATTTTAATGGGTTTTAGAGTGGTGCTGTATTTATTGTGTGTTTGACTCTGATTCCTTTTTATCATTGCATAGGTCGGAGTCGGCGCCAAAGTGTGGTGTTGGTAAGGGGGCCTTGTGGCAGCGTCTTCCTTACTCCAGTTCCTCACCGTGTTTGTTTCTTTAGTGTAGTGGAAGCTTTGGCATCATTTTTTTTCTTATTGTGTGGATTTGTTTTTAGCATGGAGTTGAGTGAGGTACTGTCACACTGGCTTAGTCCATGGCCCTCTTCTTCCCTCCTCCTATGTAGGCGGTCGCCTTCCTGTTTTTATTTCTGCATTCTTTTATTGCATTTTGTGTGTCCACTGATCAGAGTAAATCTGCAGCGCAGATTTTAAATTGTTCATTAAATTAAATTCTTATAAGCTTTTTTCGTCTCAGCCATTTTTTTGGTGGCTCCATCACTCGACGGTACCTTGGTCATTAATTATGGACTGAAGAGACACTGAACCTTTTCTTGTTATGCAAGGAGTAGGGACATTGTATATTTAGATGCAATAGGTTCCACAGAGCAAAGCAAAAGGCCAAACGTCACCCTACTACGTGTATGAGGTTGTTGTTAGGCATCCAAACAAAGGTTCCTCCCCAGTTCCAGTAATCGTGTGACATCTAACTACACACCCTCATTTGTGTCATAATTGTCTCAAGCTCACTGGTCACTGACTTGATTAAAATAAGTCAGAAAAAGACCAGTGATTGATCTGTGATGGGTCTATTGTTCTTCTGCAGTCACTGTCCTACTATTTCTGTGGCCCACGGATCTGTTTTTATTAACCACAGCAAATTTTGAAAATAGAATTGAATGTGGCCCGCACATGGTGCTGTTGCACTTCTCAGTTTCAACACTAGATGGAGCCAGTCACAGAAGTGTTGCGGAGTGGTGTGCTGAGCGCCCCTGGCGTGCCATGAGAGAGAGGGGGAGGAGCGTGTGCAGAGATGGGTGTGTGAGCACGGAGCGGAGGTGTGGGGGTCGATATATTCTGTGTCCGTAGGACGGAGCATTTTAATAAATGGCATTCTAAAATGAACTTGTTTTGTTTTTGTAATTTTCTTTTGTTCATAGCTGCATATTTTGTCACAGAGTGTAATTGTAAAATGAAGCTTTTAAAATCATGTGCGTTTAATGTTAAAATTGTCCTTGTTGGTCACCCATAAGCCCCTTTTTTTTGGTCTACTTTTCTGAGAAAACAGTTGACTCTTTATAATCTAAAAAATCATGCACTCTGCCAGTCAACCACACTAATAGCTACGTATGTAAAGATCTGCATGCTTCAGCTGCTCAATAAACCCGTTCAGAACTGCCTGGTTGGAATGAGGTTTCATTGTCTGGAGTGAATGTTTCCATTTTGACGCGCTTGCTTTATGTGGCACAGATCAGCATCACTGTTCTTAATTGAGAGCAATGTTCTTCATTATAGGTGAGTTAAAATACACAGTAATCATGTGTCATATGTCACTCCTTGTGTGCTGCCCGATCTTTGCTCATTTTTCTGCATTTTGGCCTCACCAAAAATACTTTGGACACCCCTGGTCTACAGGAACTACCTCAAGAGATTTCACACTCAGTTACTGGACAGCCAAAGGAGGTTGTCAAGATGCCAATATTGGACTGCCTTAGTCAAGCCAAGTGAAAATGCTAAAGATCTTGCAGAAAAAGCAGGAGTGTTTTGCGTTCATTATTTTGAATTTTAGAATGCAAGAGCCATTTGTCACCACTATGAGACTATTAAAACCTCTTGTCTTTATGTAGTGCCCCTGAACACTATCATTTGGCCATGCATGTATTTGGCCACATGACACAGGCAGAAACACTACAAGAACTTGATGGCATTGTTAACATCGCCGCCATTGTCTTCTCAAGCTCACAGCGGTAGCAATGTTGAGAAACATTTTGATTCACTGCAGATGCTCCTGAGCAGAGCTGGACAATGTGGACTTGACATATCAACCCTTGAAGAGGAAGATTATAGTGTATGTGATTTCTGAGTGGATCATTGTTTTAAATATGGAGAGAGTTGACTGAAAAGATGTTTTTTTTAGTATGATGTGGGACCATTTTGAGTTCTTCCTTGAGAGGACAGAACTAGCCAGGAGTGGAAAGCCAGTTCTACGACTTGTAAAGAAAGGAAGTTACAGAACTTGTGCACCATGTGAAACCTGGATCCACTATCATTAGTGACACACCACTGTCAATCACAGTCAGACATATGAAGATGCTCACACTGCTGCTCACACACACCTTGAAAGGGCATGGCAGACATATTTAACGGGGTGAACTGTTTTTATCGTGTTTTTATTCTTTGTGAAACCCGGAGGGTCCCTGAATGCAGCAGCTCATGCTGCAAGAATTAGACACAGGTGTGCACTGGGGGCGTGCTGCTAAGAGACTGGATTAAAGGATCAGCAGGAACGCAAGAGAGGAGCTCTCTACAGCGACGAGACAGCGGGGGGTGCTTCTTCCAGCAGGCGGTTACGCGGACCAGTAGAGCAGCACCGGGCCGAAGGCAGAGGAAACGCGCTTGGAGTAAGGCAGCCCCGAGTGAACTGGCGCTGGAAGACGACCAGAGGGAGACGCCCCGCGTATGGATGAGCGCTGACCCGCACCGCAGGACCAGCTGAGCCAGGAGCCAGACAGCGTTCAGAGGGGGAAGCGACGTTGGAACGCAGAGGGGTGTGGTTGTGACCCCTCTGCTGTTTTTATCTGTTTTTTAACCCAAGAAAGACTTTTTGTATAGCCACATTTTAACAAATTGCATGCTATTTATTTTTTTAATAATTGTGTGTGTGTGTGTGTGTGGGGGGGGGGGGGTGAGTGGGTTTTATTGAGCCTGGTGTTTTAGCTTTTTTATGGACTCCATGGTTTTTTTGTTTTAATTTATAGACTGTTGCTATGTCCATCCGTTGGAGCCAGGAGCCTCTGACTCCCCAAACATCGCCCCCCTGAAATAATTTTTTTTTTGTGCTCCCTTTTGAACTGTGGTCCTGAGTGTCCTGTCTCCACACAGATCCAAATCTGAGAATTCTGCGAGGCTGTGGAGGCTTTGAGGAAATCGAACTGAAAACCTGTTGCAAGAGCACCTGTGTGTGATTGAGTGGAAGCAGTGGCTAGCTAAGAAACACCCACATTGTATCCTTGGAAGGTTACTTCATGATATTAAAAAGGTACAACTGATTTACTGATGCAAATTTTCAGCTAGACTTAAAATGGATCGACAAAACAATCTGGCTTTATTTCTTATTGCCTTATTTTGTTTTTACTTGTCTGAATTAAATGATTTATGCTTTATTTTTTAAAAGCATTAAACTGCATTTAACATTTAGCATTTAACCCAAATATGACACATCTGAAGTAAATGACAGGCTACAAATCCTGGCGCTAAGTTCTAAACTTAAACTGGGACTTATTTCCCTTTTTTCCAATAACTGATATTAATATATTTTGGCATTTTTTTTCCTCTTAAAACAGTACTCCAGCCTAGACCAGAAAGTCCCACGAGAAGAAACATAAGTCAATATGTGAAGTTGGAAAGAAAAATTGGATTGTAATAAGAACCTTAAGACAAAACAACGCACTACGACAACAAAATAAACTTCTGCAGAAGGAGATAAATCAAGAAGTAAAACGCCTATCGCATCTGATAGACAATCTAAACTCGCATCTAATAGCATGGACATGCAGCAACAGCACTGCACAGTAAACACTATGTATATCATACAACGATAGACATTACAGTAAGCGTGTTTTTACATATTACACAAATCTTTACACATTTGCTATGGCTGTAGAAAAGTAATGCAATAAATATGTGATTTATACATTTGATGTAACTATCTTGGCCAAAATGTAAATTCTTGTAATTCATAAAAATAATTGGAAGCAAGTGAACAGCCGCACAGCTTCATCTACATGGATGAGGCTAGCTTCAACCTAACAAAATGCAGAAGGCGTGGCCGAAATATCATCGGCCCCAAGGCCTTCAGTTGATGTGCCAGGCCAACGGGGTGGGAACATAACCATGGGTGCTGCCATATATACTGTCTAAATAACAAAGTAAAAGAGGTGTCCTTCAAAATATTTCATTGTATATATCCTACCAAAAAAACTTTGAGTAGATTTGTTGTGGAAAATGGACCTGTTTTGTTCATTCTGTGGAACTCAGTAGGAAACTATTCAGCATCTGTTTATGGACTGCAGACATATAAATGTTTTGGATTGAAGTGGGAAACTATATTGGAAATATAACTAAACAAACTGTTACATTTTTAGATAAAGATATTATTTTGGGTTGCCTTAATGTCAAAGTAGATAAAGATTGTATCTTCATTACACAATTGTTTTTATTATTGGCAAAATTCCATATCCGTAAAGCCAAATGGTCAAACTCTAAACCTAAATTCCAGCAGTTTTTGAGTGAAATCAATCAGTAATGTACCATTATCAAACATCTGCAAAACCAAAAAGCAATTCAAACTCATTTAATTTTTGAAAGATTTAAAATTTATTAAACCCCAAAGATTTTTGAAGTAATAATTCTTTTTTTCTTATGTTGTATATGTATGTGTATATATTTATATACTTTTTGTTTTATTTCTTATATTTTTCTGCAATATGTACACATTTCAATTCCCCCTGAGACATTCACATTGTTATTGTATTATGTTGTTTGTCAAAGTATGAAAAAAAAACCTCCACCGCGCCCCCCCTCAGTGTGGGAACCACTGCCTTAACCCTATTGAGGAATTTTTCTCAGCATTTTATGGAGTCAATTCAGTCTCAATAATCAGAAATGCACACAACCGGTTTTACAAATACACACGCTCCGATTCACAAATGTCATTTTATGCAAATGTGAAAAATAAATTCGGAAATGTACACCCTGTGTTTCACACATGCACACTAAATGTTTTACAAATGCACAATAAGTGTTTCTCACAAATGTGCACAAAGTGTTTTTCTCAAAAACATTTGAGAAATTCACAATAAATACATCAACAATAAATGTATCAGAAATGCACAGTAGGTGCTTCACAAACATGATTTTTAGGGACACACGTGATGTGAACTCACAGATCATTCGAATTACAGACTGTGCATTCAAAATCCCGTTCTCGTTTGTGAATCTCCCCGTGTGTGCGAGAGATTTTTCTACGTGAATATTGAGACTCATCTGACAGAGCAGGTCGACTAATCTCACCATTGGCTAGTGAATCTGTCAATCAAACTCGTCGGCAAAGCAGGTGGGTTCGCTTTTAGCCAATCAAATGGCCCCTTACACTCCTCACTTCAAACTGACGAGGGAGGGAGCTGTTCAGCACAGCAGTTGAGAGGACGCAGGCGGCAAACATGGCGGAGAGGTCTTCTGAACGGGATCAGTCTCAGCCCGTAAGCAATGCACTTATTTGATCATTCCCTCGTTGTATGTCCTGTAATGTTATTGAATACTACGCCGAAGCGGTCTCCTTAGCCAAGTGGCATGTGTGTAAATGCTTTATGAACACTTCAGCAGAGTCGTCAGAGTACACCCACCGCAAATTAGCTTAGCTTTAGCTTAGCCTGTGCCGTCATATTTGTCAAATGGTTGAAAGCGGGGGGACATATGATGGTGTTGTCAAGTTTTATACTTGGCATACCACCAGCTCTTCACACAAAACGAGTAACTACAGTGTAGAGGCCTCGAAACAAACTTGCCGGCTTCCGACGCAAGTCGTCTGCCTCTCTCTTTGCGTGTGAGTGAAGCTGGTGGGACCAGCTAGCGGCTATTCTAGGTTCTTAACAGGATTCAGAAGAAACTAAGGGGAAAAACACGATTTACAGCAGCAAAAAGAAAGTTTAATAAAATGTATCGTCTGGACACGGCTGTGTTGTTGCACACCGATGCTATGCTAACTAGCTAGTTAGCTGTTCCATTTCCTTGACGGTCTGGGTTAAAGTTAGACTATTTTCATTTCCCTATGTGCAACAACATTAATTCATGACTTTCCTAAAACAAACAGCATTTTCGAGATATGATTACAGACGTGAATCCACTGAATCAAGCTTTAAATTTTTTTAGAGCACGAAATTGTGCTGAAAAGCCCTCGAGAGATTTTGTCAACCACTAAATGCCTTTACTTCCAATGACGTAAAGACTAGAATCCCAAACATTATATTGTTTTTAGGCCGTTTTGTTAAGTAGTCACAGGAAAACAGGATGGGAGAAATCAGCTGTCAGCAGTGAAGTTACTGTATTACACACAGGCTTCCAGTGATCAGTGTCTTGTCTCTGCTTTTTTTCAAGCTGTTCTTCACTACAAACTCAAATTATCATAACAAGAGTGTTTAAAAAAAGTCCCCTTTCAAATATTTGAAAGTTATGTAATTTTATCTCAGCCAGCTAAATTATTTAATCCATGTTTGTCATGTTTTTATTTATTCTCTAGGAATTACTGAAGCGTGAGATCTTTCAAAGGCTGCATCATCCACTGTCAAGCATCTTGGAGAGGCAACCTATTGATATGGAAGGCCTGCAGTTTGCCTGTCCCCATTATTTAGTTTTATTAAGTGCTCTAGGGGACATTGTTGATTTAGACGAGGATATATTTTCTACTCTTTCAGATCTGAATACTATTATCCAGCAGGAAAGAGACAATCAGAGGACAATTATAACAGTACACTTTGAAAGAGGTTCTCGTGGACGTCCACAATTGGTAGTGTCACCAGAGACTCTTGAACATCTTGTGGAATTGGGTCTGCCAACACGTTTTATTGCCAAACTCCTTGGTGTGTCCAGAGCAACCCTATTTAGACGGATGTCCGAAAATAATATATCTGTGTCTGCCACATACAGTAAATGCAGTGATGATGAGCTAGACGCCTTGGTCACGGCAATTAAGAGCACCATGCCAGACGCTGGGTACAGGGTAATCCGAGGGGCTCTACTTGCACAGGGACACAGAGTGCAGTGGGATCGACTGCATGGATCTATGCATCGTGTGGACAGTGGTGGTGTACTTGCCAGGATGACGCGTCTGGGATGTGTGGTTAGAAGGACGTACACCGTTCCTTTTCCAAAGTATATGGTGCACATCGACACTAATCATAAGCTCATCAGGTACGTCTGAGTGTAACTGACAGAACAAGAAGTGAACAAGACAACCAGAGTAGTAGATCGCATTGAATTGGAGTAAAATACACTGAGTTTGTTCTGCTTACTTAGCAACTGATTGTATAGTGAGACTTAGGTAGATTTTGTGTACTATTTTGAGTTGTGTTGCATACAGTTACATTGTTTGTTTTTAACAGGTACAATTTCGTCATCTTTGGTGGAATAGATGGCTTTTCAAGAAAGGTAGGACTTTTCATTGTCAAGGACCAAAAAGTTGCAAATCTTAAGCTTTGTCTCTTCTATTTTAGGAACATGATTTAAATGTTTATCAACTTATCTTTTGAAGTATAGCAGTGATCTTTTTTTTTATCCCATCAGGAGCAAGAAGTTTAAACTTCGCTCTGAGCAATAAATGGTGGCTTAAATAAACAGTGGGATTGTGATTAAAAAGAAAGCCATAAATGCACATTATTTTCAGCATATTTCTTATGCTGTTTCTCAATAAATGTAGGAAGTTGGACTTGAACATGGGTGACCCTTTTCTTGTCTATTTATTCAGAAATGGGCAAATTTGCCCTGAATCAGCTTGTAAATTAATGTTGCTTGCTCCACCTGTCATGAGATAAACATGAAAGAAGACATGCAGTTTGTTGTGTTTGACCGGGCATGAGCGACCATTATGAGCAACTATCACACATACTATTACACGCTCTTTTTATCCCACTGTGAGTCTGTCGCGTGATGAAGATTTAGCTCCTCATTTTAACTGCTCCTTCAGTGACTTTGCTAGCACATGACCTGTCCTAACTATAATTGTAAAAATTACAGAAAATGAATATGATAGAATATGAAACCTCATTTTAATATAGAAAAAAATACATGAAAACAAAATAGGAGCAGGGGTGAAGTGTCAAAAGACATACCACGGAAAAGAAACAACTGCTGTCAATGTTCCCCAAAAAATTATACATTTTAGCTTGTGGGCGGGAAAAGTAAAAAATATAAAGATGCATATCTACTAAAGTGGGGTCATAAATTCAGAGTTTTTTCGAGATTAACATGATACTGCAGAAATTCACAGCATGCCGGCAGTAGCAGGAATAAAAAGTGTAGTGCAAAAAATGAAGAATGCATTTGTTCATTCTGCAAGATTTAACTTGGAACTAAATTCCACACTGACAATACAGTTTACCAAATCTGACTATTTATTTATTCATCATGCTATTGTATTACTGTTGTACCTGTCACGTGGACATTAAGCATTTTTGCACCCATAAATATTTGTCAATTGTATTTGTCATCCATAGATCATGTACCTGAAGGTAGCAGACAACAACCGGGCAGACACCCACTTGGCCTTTTTTCAATAAAGCTGTGAATGAGCATGGCTTTCCTCTGAGGTATTCTTTTTAATCATCAAGAAATCTTTTATTTACAAATCAGGCAGTATAAGTTCATGGTTATTTGTACAAAAATATAACAACTTTTTTAGACTCTTCTCCAAAAACAAAGACTACTCTAAGACTCACTTTTCGCCCATTAATAACATTTTAGACCCCCCTTAACAGTCTCTCTCTTCTCAATTTTTTCACCCAATGATACATGTAACCCCTTTCCTGTAATTTCTTAACTTAGAAATTCAACTTATTGTCAACATTAACAAGAAAAATTAAATAAAACAGTCAAATTGATGTGTACCGTATTGGCAATGCTTTTTTAGTTATGCGTTTGAGACATGATTTTCATGTTGTCAGGGTGAGAGGAGATCATGGAGGAGAAAATGTGGGCATAGCAGAGTTAATGTTCACAGTACGTGGAACCGACAAAAACAGCTTCATTGCGGGAAAAAGAGTACACAATCAACGGTGAGTTAAACCTAGTTTTGGAAGTATTTATAAATACATAGAATTAAATGATGTATTAAAAAGAAATCTGACAATATAATAGCATTTCTTTTTGTTTCCTTCCAAATACAGGATTGAGCGGCTCTGGCGTGATGTCTTCATGAGTGTCACTGGCTTATATTACAACCTCCTGCACTCCCTTGAGGACCAAGACTTGCTCAACATCAGCAACATCCTTCACTTATTCTGCTGCCACTATATTTTCTAACCACGCATTCAGGCCAGTTTGGATGTCTTTAGTGACGCGTGGGACCACCATCCAATCAGGACAGAGCAAAACATGACCCCAAATCAGCTGTGGCAGTTGGGCTTGACCCAGAACCCTGTTTCTGATCCCCATGTAAAGGCTTCATTTAACGTCACTATACTGTATTACTGATATGTGTGAACTTTGACTAAAGTGAATTGTATCAAGAACTGTGTCATGAAATTACAATGAATTTTCCTCAGAAATGAACCGCAAAATTATGAGCTATCAGATGTACTAATCTCACTACTTTTTTAGGGATGACCAATTGAAAAAATAAATTCAGTAATGGAGATCTGATGTTTTGCCTGCCAGCAACAATGTAATCATTAGGACACTGTGTCTACATAATCTAAAACATAAAAACTGTATGTAAAAACTATTTTTTTTTTGGTCAGGGTACGTTGGTTCAAGAGATTGAATGGGAGGAGAGTGGATACATGGCTGAACCTCATCCTGGGATCAATGTCCCGGTGTTTGACAGTCCTCTTTTGGGTCCACAAATGTTGGAACTGCAGGACAACATCAACCCATTGCAACATTCAGACTGTTTTGGAGTGGACCTTTATCTTCACACTGTCCAGTATGTAGAGAACTTAATGTAGGCTACATATTTTACAGAAGGAGAGAGACTGAGGAGAAGACGACAAAGTTCAAATAATACTGTATTGTTCAAGGGACTTCATTTAGTGTGCATGTGTGAAACACAATGTGTGTGTGTGAAACACAGGGTGTGCATTTCCGAATTTGTTTTTCACGTTTCCATAAAATGACATTTGTGAATCAGAGTGTGTGTATTTGTGAAATAGGTTGTGTGCATTTCTGATTATTGAGACTGAATTGACTCCATAGCATTGAGATGGAAAGTTTTTGATTGCCAGCCACATACACAAATGACCTTCCTGGCTGCCCATGGATGCGTGTGATGACATCACAGCAGAAGCCTGCAGAGGCTGGATAAGACACTAACAGATTCTTTCCACACTGCATTGCAAGACAGGATATTTGCTGTGATGTGGATGAGAATTTGTGGCCTAACATACAGGAACGACAAGAGGTGTAGGACGACCACACAAATTCCTACTGCACTGCCTGTACCGCTGTACAGAATATTGTCCTATCTTTATTTTCCCTTTGTGTTACTTTTTGCAGTGTTTTTTTTTTCTATGTTGGTATGACATGGTCTGTCAACAAATTACAATATGAACAATAAAAGTGTAAATGTCAATCTTGTCCAGTCTCCTGCAACCAAACAAAAAAGGTGTAACTTACATTTTTCAATAATTGTCATCAAAACTTTAGCCACAGTTTCCATCACAACCTCCCTCTAAAGTACTCAGTTATATTGACAACATGACTAAGTAATTTGACTGTCTTGTTCGTAGACAATGACACAAGGACTTGACATTCTGATGGCACTGACATGTTCAATGATATAAAGACTTAGTTTGAGAGATAAACTAATGACTTTGAGCAAGTTACAGGCTTTTGCAAGACATCCATAGTGTTTTGCTGTTTGTACAGATTGTTTTGAGAAATGCACACACGTATTTGCAAACTTCAATTCTGATCTGAGGATCTGATTCAACTGTTTAAGTGTTTATGACTTTTGTTCCTTCAAACCCTCAAACTTTTCAACATGTTCCAAGATTAGATAGATTATATGTCCCGATTTTTGCAACTGTTTTGTGGTAAAATGGCATGATACATTCCCCGTAGTGTACAAGTCTTTTTTGGTTCAAAATCCAGCTCTGATATTTTTTTCACAAACATTTTTTGTTGCTGTGCTGTTTTAACTTGATTTATATTCGGCTTTGATCATTCATTTCTTTCTTTTTTGCATATGACCACCCTTTAAGTTTCATTACTCTTACAGTATATTCTACCACTGTTCTCCGTTTATCTGCATATATTTATCAGTGGTGGAGCAAGCATTACACACCTAGACCTTCAGTTGTGCTACGTCTGAATCACTCAACCACTCACTAAGCGTTTTTATGCCTCTGAATAAAATGAATAAACAAATCGCGCTATGAAACAACAGCAGCACAAAACATTGAACAAAATGTATTATTATTTATTATAGTTATCATTTCACTCATCAAAAACAAATCAGAATTTTTGAAGACAAAATCCATTCTCTTTCCTGAAATACAGTTTCATCACTCTGTCGTGTAGATTATGGTCTTCAGTTCCATCCAGAAGTCATTTTCTATTCCATCTAGGCCAGTGCTGAGAGCCCAGTCTGTCCAGTTGTGTTTCTGCTAAGGTTTCAATTCGCTTTAGAGCTGAAAGTGTCCGCTGGACAGACTCAGTGAACACGGGGACAGTCAGTTCCAAACACACAAATCTGTACAGCTGCTTCATGATTCACTCAATTTTTCTGATGAAGGAAGTCCAGGAGATCAGTGGGAGACTTTCCTGCTAAATCATCCATGAGGGATTCGTATCAAGTATTTAAGTCTGGGGGCGGGAAAATCGGCACTTTAAAGCTGAGCAGACAAGACAAGGCAAGTCACTTCAATGAAAGAAAAAAAAAGGAATAAGTTTTAAAATTCTTAATTTCATATTTTTCTTTTAGAAAAATTATTAATAGACATTAAGTGTAAATTTTTACAAGTTAAATTTTGTTTTCCAGTTGTTTTTGTGTGTCTGAAGATATCTTTTTTTATAATACAAGGCTTATTCTTGTTTTGTCTCTTTTTGGCTAATATTAATACATTTGTTTTAATGTGTATGAATGTGTGGAGCAGGTTATTTTAAATCGAGTAATAAGAATTACTTTAAATTATGGAGTAACAACTGAAGGACCATGTTGGGTAACTTTTTCTGTATTTTCTGTCTCATCTCAGAATAGCACTCAGACACGTCCTAAACAGACAAGAGTGGCCCATATTCAGCCACCCCACCGCTTCATATTCATATTTTGAGATAGAAGGAAAAGTTCTAGAATCACTTCATTTCTTTCATTCAAGCACTACATTTAGAAATACGTATCACCCAGATTTATGCATGCGTAATTCCTGAGTTACGCACAAATCTGTGGTGAGACTGTTTTAATGTCTCTCAGATTCGTCCGCAAGTGATGCGTTTAAATACTACCAGATTGCTTGGTCATCAGAGTTCTTATGAGCTGTTTTGAACAAAGATATAATATGGATAATAGATTAAGAATATCCAGTAAAACTTGACTTTTGCCCACTGTCCTAAACAGATGACTTTTTTTGTATTAATTATTGGCCAAAGTAGGAAAATGTCAAGTTTCACCAATGTCAAGTTTTGGTCTCTTGCTTTCCGGAAAATGGTAGAGGATGTTTGAATACAGATATTAACTTTTACTTTGGACAAGATGGCGCCAGTGTGTGCGGCCTGCCGTCTGCTCCTGCGTTGTGTTCTAATGTTTTTACTTTTATTGATGATTGTGACACAAGAATCTACCTGCCTGCTGGTGTATGATAGGAAATCACTACTGGATCTTGGTTTCCTAAGCATAAGGCTTGATTCGCGACATTTCTGCGGTCAAAAACCCCTGCTGCCTTTTCTAGAAGGAATTCCTGCGTTTCTCCGCCGCCCGTCGCCTCTCCTTCCCCCTGGGAAAAGACGCCACCGTCGCCGCGGAAGACGAGGGTTGTAAAATGATTCGCTTAAAAGCCCATCTGATACGTTTTGCTAATCACACCAAGGCCGAACTCAAAGAGCTTAAACGCCGCTGTCCTTCCTATCGCTCCCTGGAGCCTGTAATCAGCTGGCTGACTCCTGTCATCGGGTTTGACAAGCTGTCAAACTCCTATCGGCCCCGCTCACCCCGCCTGCGCCACAGAGGAGTTAACACCCGCAACCTGCGACCCCTGGACCGGGAAATCCGGGGATCCCAACGCGTTGGACCAGCTGAGGATCAACTATGCTTTGCGTTGTTGAACGCTCGGTCCATCACTAACAAAACTTTTTATCTGAACGACTCCTTCACATCGGAGCACTTGGACTTCCTTTGCCTGACGGAGACATGGCAGCGGGAGACGGACCACATCCATCTCAACGAACTGTGCCCCCCGGACTGCTCCGTGCTCTGCACCCCCCGCTCATCAGGAAGGGGTGGGGGCGGACTGGCTGTCGTCTACCGGGATATCTCCCCCTGCTCAAAGCTGAGGTCGGATTCTTTCAGATCATTTGAACTGCAGATTACCAAGGTTGGATCTGACTCGCCGTTTTATTGCATTTTAATTTACCGACCCCCTGGCCCTGCACGGGTATTTTTAGATGAGTTTGCCGAGTTTTTATCAGGTATTATCTATTTTAACTCTGTACTCATAATGGGTGATTTTAATATTCACATTGATGACTCTTCCTGTGCCTCTGCCTCAGAATTATTATTTATAACTGAGTCTTTTAACCTGATTCAACATGTTTCTGTTCCCACCCATGACAAAGGACACACTCTGGACCTAGTCTTCTCCCTAGGTCTAGATATTAAGCAGCTTAGAGTTAAAGACAGTCACATCAGTGATCACTGCTGGATTTTCTTCATTGTGATTTCCCCCCGTCCATCTTTACCCACACCTGTTAGAATGCAGCGACGTATTTTAAGCCAGAATGTATCAGATAGATTCACAGATCTGTTTGATGCAAACTCTTTTAATCATTTTAATGATGTAGATTATTTTATGCATTCTTTTAACAGTCACTGTGAAACTATTTTAAACACAATTGCTCCTGTCAGACAGAGTGTCTCTTCCAAAAAGTCATTTCCTTGGATAAATGCTGAAATTCATTTCTTCAGAAGACTATGCCGTAAAATAGAACGTCTTTGGAAAATAACAAAACTGGAGGTGCACAGACTGCATCTTAAAGAGCTGATCTCCACCCTAAATGGCATGATAAAACAAGCTAGGTCAACATTTTTTCATAATCTTATTTCAATGAACAAAAGAAACCCCAAAACTCTTTTTAACACCATATATACTCTTACATCACCCTCCTCCTCTCAACTCCCTAATCTTTCTCAATCTGTTTGTAGCACTTTTCTTCAGACCTTCTCGGCTAGGATTTCAGATGTTGGACATAACATCCCTCCTTTAGTCAGTGCTCGGCCACCACCATCCCCTCAATTCTCACAGACTTGGTCTAATTTTTCTCCAGTCACAGTGGAGGACATCCATTCTCTGCTCAATAAGATCAAGCCCTCATCTTGCCCCATCGATATAATTCCAACTCCCATTTTTCTCAAAGTGTTTGAGTGTATTGGTGCTGCCGTGGTTGACCTTATAAATCTCTCCTTAATGTCTGGATCTGTTCCTTCCTTTCTGAAGCACGCTATAATAAATCCTGTGCTTAAAAAACCTAACTTGGACCACTCTGATCAAAATAATTTCCGTCCCATTTCAAAACTTCCTTTTATTGCTAAGATCTTGGAGAAGGTTGTAGCGGAGCAACTAAGGTCATTCTTAGAACAAAACAATATTTGTGACATTTTTCAATCTGGCTTTAAAAAGAACCACTCAACTGAAACAGCTCTTTTAAAAGTTTCCAACGATGTGCTCATGGCGGCAGATTCTGGTCAATACACTGTTCTCATTCTATTAGACCTAAAATCTGCATTTGATACTGTAAACCATGAAATCATGCTCGAACGTCTTCATAACAACTACGGTCTATCTGGTTCTGTCCTAAACTGGTTTGTCTCCTATTTCAGTAGTAGATCTTATAAAGTCTGTGTTAACTCTATCTTCAGAAGCAACAATCCTGTCTTGTGGCGTTCCCCAAGGTTCTGTATTGGGACCCATTCTATTCACTCTACATGATTCCCCTTGGGAGACTCATCAGCAAATTTTCTAATATTTCTTATCATCTATACGCTGATGACATTCAACTTTATTGCTCCTTTGGAAAAAATAATTACACTAATCTATCAAATCTACTAGACTGCTTGGCCAGCATCAGGGTTTGGTTAAAGGACAACCATTTACTCATGAACCCAAACAAGACAGAGACAATGATTTTTGCTCCTGATGACAAAATTTCCTCCATCAAAAGTCACCTTGGTTCACTGAGCTCTTCTGTCCAGCCAAGTCTCAGGAATCTTGGTGTCTGGTTTGACAACGCTATGTCTCTAGACTCTCATTCGAAGCGCCTGGTCAAAAACTGTTTTTACCACCTGAGGAATGTGGCTAAACTGAAGACAATGTTAACCAGATCTGACCTTGAGCTGATCATCCATGCTTTTATCTCCTCTCGTTTAGACTATTGTAATTCTCTTTTTACTTGTTTTAACAAAAAGTCTCTTAAACGTCTCCAACTGGTCCAGAACTCTGCTGCAAGGCTTTTAACTGGAACCAATAAGCGCACTCATACCACCCCTCTGCTTTTATCTCTACATTGGCTTCCTGTTAAATTTAGAATAGATTCTAAGATTTTGATTTTAGTTTTTAGAGCCTTGCACGGACAAACCCCGATCTATATTAGTGACCTTTTAACTTCCTACACTCCTGCACGTTCTTTGAGGTCCACTGATAAAAATCTTTTATGTGTTCCAAAAACTCATTTTAAAACTAAGGGAGACCTCGCCTTTCAGGCAGTCGCTCCCCGACTTTGGAACGACCTCCCCCTGTCTCTGCGCCAGATTGACTCAGTCGAGTGTTTTAAAGCTCAAGTTAAGACTTTTTTATTTAGGAAAGCTTTAAGCTGACTTTTACTTGTGTTCACTTTTGCCTGTTTGCTTGTTTATATGCCTGTGTGCATTTTATTGGGTATTGCTTCTGATTTTATATTGTTTTAACATTGTGAAGCACTTTGTGAGTCGCTCTCTGTGAAAGGTGCTATATAAATAAAAATTACTTACCTACTTTCTCCGCTGTTACTGCTAGTTGTTAATTACACTGGCATCAGTTGAAACCCCTGTAGATCTTGAACCCCAGGCAGACAGCGTGCATTTTATGTGTTGTAAAAAGTGGTAAGGAATGTTGCAAGATGGCGCCGAGGATGGTCGCCCTGGTGCTAGTGTGCTCTGCGTTATGTTTGTTATTGTTCGTAAATCGTGTGTCAGCGTGCTCTTACACCCGTGAAGAGCTTCTTACCATCAGAACTTCAACTCCGTCAGATTTACTACCGGTTTTTTTGGCAGCTGCGGCAGATTTAGTCCACTTTTTAAGAGCAAAAGTGAGACGCCGGAGGAGAGGGAAGCGCGCGGGAGTGCTCGTGCGTCTCCGGAGACGGGGCGCACGTTCGCCCTTACCTGGAATCTTCCTCTCCAACGTTCGCTCACTCAGCAACAAAATGGATGAACTGGCACTGCTGATGCGTCGGAACAGGGACTTTTCTTCCTCTTGTGCCCTGTGCTTCACGGAGACGTGGCTCAATGAGCAGATCCCGGACTGCGCGCTTCATTTGGAGGGATTCCAGCTTCTCCGCGCGGACAGACATCGGGACTTCTCGGGAGGAAAGTCCAGAGGTGGAGGTGTCTGCTTTTACATCAACAACGCCTGGTGTTCGGATGTGACTGTAATCTCCACGCACTGTTCTCCTTCGGTGGAATACATCTTCACTAACTGCAAACCATTCTACTCCCCACGCGAGTTTGCTTCATTCATTCTGGCCGCTGTTTACATCCCGCCGAGCGCGGACGTGCACGAGGCCCAGCGCGCGCTCGCGGAGCAGATTCTCCGTGTGGAACGAACTTTTCCGGACTCTTTAATCATTATCCTCGGGGATTTTAATAAAGGGAATCTGAGCAAGGAGCTCCCTAGATACAAACAGTTTGTCAAATGCCCAACAAGAGAGCAGAACACGCTGGATCACTGCTACACAACAGTAAGCGGGGCTTACAGAGCCGTGGCCCGCGCGGCTCTCGGCTTCTCGGACCACGCCCTTATTCACCTCATCCCCGCATACAGACAAAAGCTGAAGCTCTCCATACCAACAGTGAGGACTTCCAAGATGTGGACCAGCGAGGCTGTGGAGGAGCTTCGCACGTGTCTGGACACAACGGTCTGGGATGTGTTTAGAGCTGCCACAGACAGTTTGGATGATTACACAGACACTGTGACGTCATACATCCAGTTTTGTGAGGACAGCATCATCCCAACAAAAACCAGGGTTACTTATAACAATGATAAACCCTGGTTCACACCCAGACTGAGACAGCTGAGGAAGGAGAAAGAAGCAGCCTACAGAGCGGAAGACAAAGAGAGCTATAAGGCTGCTAAGTACCAGTTCTCAAAGGAGGTGGAACAGGCGAGAGCTCGGTACAATAAACGCCTGGAAGACCAATTCTCTGTCAACGACGTCACCTCTGTTTGGAGAGGGCTTAGGCAAATCACGAACTACAAGCCCAGAGCCCAACATGCTGCTGACGACCTACAACTGGCTGAGAGGCTTAACACCTTTTATGCCAGGTTTGAGGTCCCACAACCCTCCTCCTCCCCCCTCACTGAACAGGTTTCCTCAACAACTCTGGTGCCACTTTCCTCCCCCACCACTATCACTGAGGACAGTATGACCCCCCCGGACCACCTCTCCCCCACCACTGTCCTCTCAGTGACAGAAGAGGAGGTGCTTAAGCTTTTCCGGAAGCAAAACCCACGGAAGGCTCCGGGTCCGGACGGCATCTCGCCTGCCACCCTGAAACACTGCGCAGGCGAACTGGCAGCGGTCTTCACAGACATTTTCAACACCTCCCTGGAGTCTTGCCACGTCCCGGCCTGCTTCAAACCGCCACCATCATCCCTGTCCCCAAGAAGCCCCGCATAACTGGCCTCAATGACTACAGGCCTGTGGCACTTACGTCTGTAGTCATGAAGTCATTCGAGCGTCTGGTCCTCCCCCACCTCAAATCCTTCACCTCCCCCCTCCTGGACCCTCTGCAGTTCGCCTACAGAGCCAATAGGTCTGTAGACGACGCCATCAACCTGGCCCTCCACTTCATCCTGCAGCACCTGGACTCCCCGGGAACCTATGCTAGGATCCTGTTTGTGGACTTCAGCTCTGCGTTCAATACCATCCTCCCGTCTGTGCTCCAGGAAAAGCTCCTCCAGCTCAACGTGCCTGACTCCACCTGTAGGTGGATTACTGACTTCCTCATGGACCGGAGGCAGTGTGTGCGGCTGGGGAAGAATGTCTCCACCACCCAATCTATCAGCACAGGAACTCCACAGGGCTGTGTACTTTCCCCTCTGCTCTTTTCCCTGTACACTAACTGCTGCACCTCCAGCCATGACTCTGTCAAACTGATCAAGTTTGCAGATGACACCACCCTCATCGGACTCATCTCTAATGATGATGAGTCTGCCTATAGGAGGGAGGTGGACCGGCTGGGTTCGTGGTGCAGCATCAACAACCTGGAGCTGAACACTCAGAAGACAGTGGAGATGATAGTGGACTTCAGGAAAGTCACAGCCCCTTCACCCCCTCTCATCCTGACAGACTCTACCATCACCATAGTGGACTCTGTCTGTTTCCTCGGCACCACCATCACGCAGGACCTCAAGTGGGAGCCGTCCATCTGCTCTCTCCTCAAAAAGGCCCAGCAGAGGATGTATTTCCTGCGGCAATTGAAGAAAGCCAGGCTGCCGACCCAGATGATGGTGCAGTTCTACACGGCCATCATTGAGTCCATCCTCACCTCCTCCATCACCGTGTGGTACACTAGTGCCACAACCAGGGACATTAACAGACTACAGCGTATTGTGCGCTCAGCAGAGAAGGTGATCGGCTGCAGCCTCCCATCAGTCCAGGAACTATATGTCTCCAGAACCCGGGGACGTGCAGGCCGGATAGCTGCCGACCCTTCCCACCCTGGACATTCCCTACTGAAACCACTCCCTTCAGGCAGGAGGCTAAGGTCCATCAGGACCAGAACCTCCAGACACAAGAACAGTTTCTTTCCCTCTGCAGTCAGACTCTTAAACGCCCTGTAACCCCCCCCCCCCCCCCTAAATTTCACGTCAATGTCCAACCAGTCACCAGCCCACTACCTGCACCTTGAACATTCTCAGTTGCACTGTTTTGACACTCCTTGCACTACTGACTCTATTTATATTTTTTGTTATGTCCATTGTATAAAAATTTTGTTGCTTACTGTTCTTCTGTTTTATGTTGCACATTTGCACCGAAACAAATTCCTACTCTGTGTAGCTACACAGAATATGGCAATAAAAACCTCTTGAATCTTGAATCTTGAATCTTGAATATTTTTTTCCAAACCCTAGTACCCTCAATGTCAGTTAAACCTAAAAAGTGTGTTAGTGGTCCCAGGAACAGTAGAAAAAACAAATAGTGTGCTTTAAAAGGACCCCACTTGTTACTAAAAACTGGACAAGTCCCCATAAAGCACGGCCTGATCAGGTTGACAACTCTACTTTGTCCTATTGATGATTTAAACTATTATCTATATTTAAAACAACATAGGCATTCTCCTTAATTTCTTTCATTGTCTTAAAACCTTTAGAAAGGGTGGTCCCCACAAAGCATGGTCCATTCAAATATGTGTGTGTGTGCATAACATTTACTTTGTCACTGTCCAGGACAGGGCGGAGGTTAGAATCCATCTGTGGTGGAGGCAGGCATTTTTCCATTGGAGACGGGTGGTCAGCTGAGGCTCACCCACATGAAGCGTGGATCTTTGGTGTGTGTGTGTGGGGGGGGGTACTTCCAGTCCACTAATTACATCACAATAGAGGTATGGAGTAAAACAGTAAAAATGCCCATGAAAACACTGAAAAATGACATGTACTCAAGAGTAAAGTTGAAAAATAATTAATACAACTTGTTTTTGTAGGTGGTCACCCAAGGTGCTGAGGAGGTGCAGCTGAACATAATAGCTGTCGGGGGGGGGGGGGGGGGACCTGGAGCTGCTCCTGGAGGACAAGGAGACCCTGGATGTGGAAGCAGTGCTCTGGGAGTCTCTGGAGCATCATTTGAAGATGATTCAGGCTTAGAGAACGGGCAGGGGGGGGGGGGGGTCTAGAATGACTGTCCTGAATGAAATGTAACAAAATAAATGAAATAAACTGTTGCATTAAGTTATGTTGTTAGTTATGTTGTCTAAGTTATTTTATTAAACTGATTTTATTTAATGTTGAAGTCTGTTTTAAATAAAACTTTTGATCATTAAAGGATTTATTTAATCATGTTTTTATTTTGCATTTATACATTGAGAAACACTCATGGATTAATCCAAGATTAAAGTTATTTACATGTTTTTTGTTTAAATTCAATGAATAAAGCTAAACATTTAAACAGCACATTTCCCAAATCAGAGGCTTCAGACATTTCAACTAAACTTTCCCCTTTTCCGGGATTCTAATTTAAAGTAATTCTTTCAAGTAGAAACACCACTAAAATGTGAAAATACTCACAAGACTTTGACTACAACATATTTTAGTTGTTTCACAATCTCACTCAAAATGTGTGTCAAAGTCACACCCAGTGGTTATTTCAAGTCCAGAATTTTCAAGTCCAGAATTTTCAATTCAGATGATCACTTTGTCAGAGACTAACGTATCTGTGGCTTCAATCTATATTATTGTATATGCCATGTCATTAAATCAGTGTTAGTTAAGACTGTCAACTACAGACTTCATGTCCAGCTCAGCATCTTGTCACCTGCAGAAGTTCTCGGATGACTCTGCCGTTGTCGGACTAATCACGGATGACAATGACAGAGAGTATAGAGAGCTGATTCAGAACTTTGTGGACTGGTGCCAGCGGAACTACCTCCAGATTAATGCAGGGAAAACCAAGGAGCTGGTGGTGGACTTTCGCAGGCACACTCACTCTACAATAGCACGGGTGAACATCCAAGGAAGGGACATTGAGAGAGTGGATTCATACAAGTACTTGTACCTCAACAATAAACTGGACTGGTCACACAATACAGAAGCACTGTACAAAAAAGGACAGAGCAGGCTTTATCTGCTGAGGAGATCTGCATCAGCCATCTTTTATGGATTGGTCTGCTGGTGTAGCAGCATCTCGGCAGCGGACAGGAAGCGACTGGAGAAGCTGGTGAAGAAGGCCAGCTCCGTTCTGGGGCTGCCTTTGGACTCAATGCAGGAGGTGGGAGAGAGGAGGATTGTAGCTAAGCTATCATCCATGATGGAGAACGACGCCCACCCCATGTATGAGTCTGTGTCCTCACTGTGCAGCTCCTTCAGCGTCAGTCTGAGACATCGTAAGTGTCTGAAGGAGCGACACCGCAGGTCGTTTCTACCTTCTGCCATCAGACTTTACAACCTTAGCTGCTCCCAGTGAACCATGTCAAACAACATCATCGACTCTGTCTTAGCTTACCCTGTGCAATAACCGATCATATGATCATCCTGTGCAATATTTTGGAATGTATGTGTGTATATAGGTGTTTATACTTACTCCATAGTTTTTTCTTTTATATACTGCCCTCTGTTCCTGAACTGCTGCCGCAATAAGGAAATTTCCCCATCGTGGGACTAATAAAGGAATATCTTATCTTATCTCTTACGCTGCCTGTAGGGATTTAACTCCAGAACACTATCACCAGGTGATTTTCACCTGAGCAAAAGTAATTACATGAATTTCAATGTCGTGTGTCCAGGAGTCTGTGTCTTCACCAGGGAAGTCTCACATCCTAGAAATAGCTGAACCAAAGACAAAGTTTCTAGTATTATGTTATATTTTAAGAATTTTTTTATTCTCAAATTCCTTCTTTTTTTTTGTGATTTGAGCATGTTTTTAGGAACTTCTCATGTTTCTCATTCATTTCTTGTTCAAATAAAAGAACCACTCTAATTTATCATGCGTCATGTTTATATGACCAGTACCTTTTGTTGAGTATATTATATCAGGTAAAAATTTTCCAGAAAATAAGAAGTTTTATTTATTTTTTAAGTGTTCCTAGAATCAGAATCATTTGTCATTGTACATGGGAATACAATGAAATTGCAGCAGCCTTGGGGTGAAGAAGTTAAATAAAAAAAATAAAAAATTAAAATAAAATAGAAATCCTGTATTTACAACTGTATTAGGGCTAATGTCCACCAGGTGTCAGTATTTAGTAACAGTATCACAACAGTTGGAAGATTTTTTGAAAATGTCATTTTCTGCCAGAATATTCAAACAGTAAAAATAATGAAACTTTTAGGATATTTTAAAGTAAAAACTTTCCAGAACTGAGTTCAGTGTTAAAATTTACAGCATTTGAAAGCTGCTTAAAAGGTTCAGATAAATGTTCAGTTTGTGATGTAAGGATTTTAGATGTTTGACATTGGGCCTTCAGACACATTGGTCAAGATATTTGTTGAAAGTTTAATCAAACAACTGACTTCAACACGCAGACAAATGTACAGTTAAATGAAGAAAAAATTTGTTAAATGAACAGAAATGTTTCAACTGACCAAAAAGACTGAAGTGAAATCTGTAATTTAGATGGAATTTCTCTAAATCAGTTCAACAAGTCTTTTAGTTTCACAGTCTGACACAGAGACCCACACCAACAATCTCACACAGGACAACGAACTGACCAGTGAAACACTAAAACAAGCTGATTATATACAGAAGAGAAAACGAGGAGCAGCTGCGGCCATTTATGGACAGCAGGTGAACACAGCCGCAAGCTACAACTGGGGCCTGTTTCAGAAAGGAGGTTAAGTGTAAACTCTGAGTGCATTAACCCTGAAATCAGGGAAACCCTGGGTTTTCCGTTTCAGAATGGGAGGTTTGTTAAACCAGAGAAAGCAGAGTAAGTCAAACCCGTTTCTGAAAGAGAGGTAACTTCTACTCGGAGTCAGTATCCATGGTTACTTATGCTGTGAACCTAACCTGGTCGGGAGCAGGTTTTATTCTCCAAACTCAAAGTTTCTGCCGGTCCCCTCACCTTTTTAAAGACGAAGCGGTATTTTTCGCTTTAACCTTCATTGCCCACATGTCCGTCACACAGAGACGGTCTAAGTGACAAGAATGGCTTGTCCTTTTTTGGAGGACCCAATAGACGAGGAGGCTGCATTAATTCATAGAGAATTATATTTACCTCGTACGAGGATTTTGAAAAGACTCGATTTTTTTTTCACTTTTAACTGCTGCCATGTTCTTTTAATTCCTGCAGGATTGCATCTACGTGAAAATGAAATCAGGGACATTAAATTAAATTAATGTAACAATTACTTTTTGGAAACACAATTTTCTAGCACTGCTTACTTTCTTTCTTAATCCCGTATAAACCTATACCACTTGATCAATACAAGGGTAGTGTTGCAGCGGGGTGCGATCCACGAGAGACAAGGGGAGGGGCGAGTGCAGGTGCAGATGGGGGGGGGGGTGAGCAAGGAGCAGTTTGGTTCTGTACACTATGCAGCATTTCATGCATTTACACCAGGAATAACACTTCAAAAGTACACCTTAATATCGCCATTTTTTATTTCACTCCTTACGCTATTTAAAAAGTTATTACAGTCAATATTTTATAACAATGATTTAAATGCAAACTTAGGCATTAACTTGAGCAGCTATGTTTTCCCACGCTAACTGTCTCTGTTTTGCAGATGCAGCGGTGTTGCTTTTCTTCCGGAATATGTGCTCATATTCACTGTAACTCTGCAGCAGCACGTCAAGTTCAGCTGGCGAAAAATACGCAGACCTCTGTTTTTCACGGTTGCCATGGTGACTCGTGATATCTGCGCTCCATTGATAATGGCTTCTTATAGACGCGGTGCGCACGCTCACCTCCGAATCAGTCCACTCAGAGTTGATTGATCTAACTCGGATCAGCTTCTCTGAAACAGAAAACTCAGAGTTGTTAATCTCCCGACTGACCAACTCAGAGTTCAAGTTCAACCTCAGAGTTGGTCGAACCTCCTTTCTGAAACAGGCCCCTGCTGTGAAACAGGAAAAACACTTTTCAAAATAAAAGTACAGACTCAGAAATGAACTTTATAAATCTGATCAATCAACAAACTAAAGCACAATATTGTCAATCAAACCACAGCAGAGGCCTGTTTCAGAAAGGAGGTTCAACCAACTCTGAGGTTAAACTTGAACTCTGAGTTTTTAATCTCTCGGTAGACCAACTCAGAGTTTTGTTTCAGAGCAGCTGATCGGAGTTAGGTTAATCAATTCTGAGTGGACTGATTTGGAGGTAAGCGTGCGCACCGCGACTATAAGAAGCCATTATCAATGGAGCGCAGATATCACGAGTCACCATGGCAACCGTGGAAAAAAAAGAGGTCTGCATTATTTTCGCCAGCTGAACTTTACGTGCTGCTGCAGTTACAGTGAATATGAGCACATATTCCAGAAAAAAAGCAACACCGCTGCATCTGCAAAACAGAGACAGTGTGGGAAAACATAGCTGCTCAAGTTAATGCCTAAGTTTGCATTTAAATCATTGTTATAAAATATTGGCTGTAATAACTTTTTAAATAGCGTAAGGTGTGAAATAAAAAATGGCGATATTTAGGTGTACTTTTGAAGTGTTATTCCTGGTGTAATTGCATGAAATGTAGCATAGTGTACAGAACCAATCTGGGGGAAAATGCATTTAACGTTGATAATGTTTAGAGGACTTTTTTGTTAACCTTCCCCTCTTGCAAACGTTGGTCAGTTTAAAATTAATACATGCAATTGTGTTTTTAAAAGTGAACTTTTGTCTACCCTTGTATTGATCAAGTGGTATAGGTTTATATGGGATTAAGAAAGTAAGCAGTACTAGCAAATTGTGTTTCCTAAAAGTAATTGTTACATTAATCTAATTCAATGTCCCTGATTTCATTTTAATGTAGATGCAATCCTGCAGGAATTAAAAGAACATGGCAGCAGCTAAAAATGAAGTATAAAAACACAATTCAATTTGAGCATGTCATGGATGTAGGCTTTGTTGACAATATTTGACATATGAAACATCTACATAGCAATACCTAATGTTGTTTTCATTGTTCACTGTCATTTGATTTGTCTTCAGCCAACAGAAAGAAGGCAGAGGCTCACAAAACAGGGGGAGGCCCTGCACCACCACCTCTGACAAATGCTGAGTAGATGGCCCTGAGTCTGAACAGTGGAAGGCCAGTGGCTGAGGGAATTCCTGCAGGGAGTTCATCAGAGCCAGTCACTCCCCAGGACACAAATGCCTTCATAAAATGTAAGAGGCCTCCCCCCACCCACACACACACACACACTTTATACATATTTTCACTTCAAATGTGCAAAATGAAAGCCTCAAGCCACTCAGAATCACCAGTACTTGGATAAATATATATATAATATTTTAACATTGCATTGGGTTTTGCATTGGTCTCAACAGATTCTGATGGCAATATCTTCCTTTTAGACCCTCCTGTCACAACTGAACCCCAGGCAGTTGTAAGTAGCCTACATCAGTGGTCCCCAACCACAAATTTTGGCACCGGGACGCACAGAAAGAAAAAATAATTTCCATTTTATTGTTTTTTCTCTCTCAAAAAAACCTGTTTTATTTTGAAAAGTGACCGGATTCTCTCCGTTACATCAGTCACACTTAACGCACGTCAAAGTCGCGACACCAAGCATCACGTGATACACCCCGCTAAAATTAAGCCCAAACAACCAAATTGAGCAAAAAACAAAGTTGCTTTGACAAGGGGAAACGGTCCAATGAAGGGACAGAAGAGGAACCTGCACCCGCTAAAAAAGGGAAATCTGCCTTTAACAGGCAGCAGCGGTAAACGTGCCTTGCACCGCAAACACCCCCCCCCCCCCCCCGGTCCACGGTAAACGTGTCTTGCGTTGTACCGGTCCGCGGTGACAAAAAGGTTGAGGACCACTGGCTTAAATAACACACCAGATATTAGCACAAGTAGTATTGTAAAGTGTGCTCAACCAAATGCTCATCTTCTCAGGATGTAGAGGATGACCACATTTACTTACCACCGTTGTTCCGGTTCCGGGTTACACGGCAGGACGCGTGGCGTGCCTCTCTGCGAATACAACTATCTTCAAATTACTTAAAAGGTTGATTTTTCTCCAAAAAGAGAGCTGACCATGCCCCCGAAGAAACCCCAGGAATATGAAGAGCTCAAAAAAACTCTTGACATTATTCAAGAAACGCTGAAAAGTTTTATGGAACAAGTGTCGGCTAAGCTAACGCCACTTTGGGATACGATGGAAGAGTTCCGAAGATTTCGGGCTCAAAACGAGCAGCGAGAAAACCAGGTCGAGATTCTGGAGAAAAGACTGGACGATGTGGAACAGCAAGTAAGGATGAATAATGTCATTCTCACTGGAGTACCAATCAAGCCTCGAGCTAGCACTGCTAATGCTAGCGCTAGCGTAGTTAGCAGTGCCAATACGGAGATCGGTGCTGTGTCTTTGGAGCAGCAAATACATTAATTTCTCACATCTAAAGGGATTTCCCTGGATCTCAATACCATCGAGACCTGCCACCTGCTCCCCAGGAGAAAGGAGACGGATAAACCAGCGATCCTCATCAGGTTTGTGAATCACAAACACAAGCTAGCTCTGATGAATCTACGCAAAAATCTCAGAGGTTCTGCTGTTTATCTGAACGACCATCTGACCAGGAGGAATGCTGAAATCTCAAAACATGCACGGCTTCTCAGGAAGCGTAAGCAGATTGAGAACACTTGGGTTAAAGGCTGCAGAATTTACGTCAAACCACTCGGTCCAGAGGACCGCACCAAGGTTTTGGTTGTGAGCACCATGAAGGACTTTGAGAAGTGTTTGATCACGGCCGTCTGAAACAACGTGGAGTAATAAACCAAAGAGCCAAATAATTTCAAGAAATATGACACGTGGATTCCTCACTTTCTCTGTATGTCTGACGTAACCTGAATAACAGCAGAGAGTTCTGACCTGCAGACAACTTGACCTCAACTTTCACCGCAGCTGATATCAGCTGAAGAAGGATATGGACCTGAATCTAATGTCTGCAGACATAACATCGAAGAGAACTATAAACTGTTTTGAACCCAGGAGATCAGCTGTTATCAGTAAAAGAAGAAATACCAACCTTGGACAATCGACAGTTATGGACCCTTTTTACTCTTCCCCTACAGCATTTCTTTATTATAAAAAAAAAAACATACAAAAAAAATATTAAAAAACTTATTGAAAATTGTTAAATTGATTGACTTTTAATGATATTACTTCACTTTCTCCAAAACTTGATAAATTGATTCAAAAATCGTTCCTAATGTAACATAATTTTGCACGTTTTTAACTTTTGATACTTGATGAAATTTTTGCTATGAAAATTCCTGAAACAGTGTTGTCTGCTTTACTGATATAGTATTATGTTTTATTCATATGAATGGCTTTGCTAGCGTAGCTATAAGTAACATAATCTGCATATATTTAAGATGATTGATCTGCATTTGCCATGTTGATTTCAAAAATAGTTATTTTTGACGTAATACTTAAGTAATTCATCTTTGTCATGTGCTTTATCGATATCTTATGATTTTTAATTGATAAAAACTGGGAACCGGATATTGATAAAACATGTAATAAAATGGTTACAGTATAATCGGGGTGGGATTATATAAGTTCGCTTCCTCCCACTCCCTTTCAAGCAATATTTATTAATATGTCTAATTATCCTAAGTTTGATTAGTTACTGTATGAATGTATAACTGATGTTTATATTGCTATTGTGTATTATTTCTATTTAATTGCTTGAAATAAACCATTTCAAATTAAATCAAAAAATCAAACATTCCAGTCTGTTGCTTAGGGTAGACTCACGAAATATTCGTGAGTCATGAACAGAGCCGGGCCACTTGGCTTCAACATTGGTGATATGTGCAGCATCACAATCTTTACAGTGAAAAGAATAAGACATCTCAAATATAGCATTGCTAGGTTGTTTCACCATCATAAACTGCATGTAACTATGTACCTGCACATTAATACTGTGGATTGACTTTATGTTTACATAGTCTGCCTCATTTGCAGTTGGTGCAATGATAGGTATGTGTGTGCCATCAATGCATCCAACCACATTTGGAAAACCTGAAGGTAATTTTAATTATTAGGTCACTTTCAGAGGATGCAGTAAGATATTATTAACTAAACATAATTGTTCAGCATAGACACATTTGACCACTACAAACCAGCAATTCTGTGAAACTCCTCTTTGATGGCTCTCAGGGGTTTGTGCCCAGGAAACACTAAAAATGCGCAGAAAGCGCTTGAGAGCGAGGCACACTTTCCGAACAGCTCTGCATACAGTGGCTTTACTAATATGCTCCGCATCCCCGATATTGTACAGAAAGCTTCCATTGGCAAAGAAAGGTAAAGCTGCAAAAAGTATCTGCTCGGATGTAAAAGCACGTCCACGATGGCTGATGTTAGTAATGTAAGGCTGGATGAGATTGTGTATGTAATTGACTGCAACGAAAAACGGTAACGCTCAAACAAAAACGTATGGGGAAATGAAAAAAAAATCGAGTCTTCTCAAAATCCTCGTACGAGGTAAATGTAATTCTCTATGAATTAATGCAGCCTCCTCGTCTATTGGGTCCTCCAAAACAGGACAAGCCATTCTTGTCACTTAGCTCCTCTCTGTGTGACGGAAATGTGGGCAATGAAGGTTAAAGCGAAAAATACCGCTTTGTCTTTCAAAAGGGGAGGGGACCGGCAGAAACCTTGAGTTTAGAGAATAAAACCTGCTCCCGACCAGGTTAGGTTCACAGCGTAAGTAACCATGGACACTGACTCACAGTATAAGTTACCTCTCTTTCAGAAACGGGTTTGACTTACTCTGCTTTCTCTGGTTTAACAAACCTCCCATTCTGAAACGGAAAACCCAGTGTTTCCCTAATTTCAGGGTTAACATACGAGTTTACACTTGACCTCCTTTCTGAAACAGGCCCCAGGTCAGAAAAAGACAAGCTTAGAGTGTTAGCCTCTGTTTAACCCTGTTCCTGACAGAATTCTATTCAATTAACTTTTTGGCATTTCTACCAAAAATGGCTGAATTTTCTTCCACAGACACATGCAATTCAGTCAATGAGTTTGGTTTCTGAACAAAAGGTGAGGTCCAGGAATCCTGAGTCGAAGGCGAGACGTGGCTGGAGGGCTTGATGGCAGCGGCCGGATGATTAACCTTGAACAGGAAGCCAGATTCGGACGAGGAATGTGGACTGAGGACAGCGACCAGGTAGGCACTCGTGGTGAACTTTCCCGAAGGTGAGCAGACAAAACACGGTTTAGCGAAGAGTAAACAGGCACAACCAAGAACATGAGTCGACCAGACTATGCGCCGTGGAGGAACAACGAACTGGCGTCGAGTACTGATCCTGGATCTCCTTAAGAGGCTGCAGGCTGATGAGGTGAGTGGAACCAGCTGGTCGCGTCAGGAATGGAGTGAGAGTGGGAGGGGGAGGAAACTGACAGAGGCACCATTGGCAGAGTCTCTAAGGCTGCCTTTACACTGCACAGTTCAAGTGACCCAATTCCGATTTTTTCCTCTCACGTGACACAGATCGGATATGATCGGTGAACGTGTAAGCAGGACAAAAGCGCATGGATTCCGTTTTTCTCAGATCGGATACAGGCCTCTCTCATATGTGGAAATAAATCGGAAACAAATCGGATACGTGCATTTGCGTGTGCCATGTAAGCAGACAAATCGGATATTCCCCAGTAAATGCGAGTCTTACGTCAGTGACGGCAACTCAGGAGACCACCAACTGAGATCACATGACTTATTAAGGTGTTTTTTGTTCGCTGATTTTGCTGTCAGCGTGTTACCTTTCAGCCTCAGGCTTCAGACCGTAGTTGGAAACCGATGTTATGTCCGGTCCGGACGCAAACGGTAACTAATGAAGCGGGACACCGTTGCTATGGAACAGCAGGCTAGAAGCCGTTTATGGGGACCATGTGTGTGTGTGAGCGCGCGCACGCGTGCTTGCGTGTGTGTGTGTAAGGAGAGAGCCCCCCCTCTCTCCTGTGAGCGCGGGGGTGTGAGCGCGGAGCGGGGGACTGTCGGAGAACCGTAAATTAAAAATAATGTGTCTCGTCCAAAAGTTTTGGTGTCTTTCTTAACAAACTCTGGAGGCTGAGGGTTCAGAACGGAAAAGAGAACCCCGAGGAAATCTCCCGTGAGTTTCTGACTACGGTCAGAAAAGAGAAGTCATCGCGCAGGAAAGGTTCAACACTTGGATCAAACTGTTCGGACAGCACGTCTGCAAACACTTCCTCATTCAAAACTCAGAGAAAGCACATAAGACGGCCGACCAGGCCAGCCCTCATTATTACTCCCCCATGCGTCCCCTCAGAAGCGCCCAAGGCAACGCCTCCTTCCGTCGCCGCCTTGCCTCCATGACAACCGCAATCACAAAAGTCCGAAAGAGGTCCGCGGAGGGCGGAAATACTGCTACTTAGTCCTCAGAATGTCTACGTTTGATAGTTTCAGCATTGTATAGTGTAAATGCAAAAATCAGATACGGGTCACTTTTAAAAGATGATGTAAGCGGGTCGTCAAAAAATTCGGATATAGTCAGAAAATCGGATATGGGCATCAAGACCTGCAGTGTAAAGCCGGCCTAAGGCTGCATTTACACTGCAGGTCTTGATGCCCAAACCCGATTTTCTGACTATATCCGATTTTTTTGATGACCCGCTTACATCATCTTTTAAAGCGCACCAAACACCGAGGCAGCCGTCCGTGGCGCCATCTCAATGTGAAAAAAAGTGACCTGTATCTGATTTTTGCATTTACACTATATATTGCTGAAACTATCAAACGTAAACATGTTCTGACCCGGAAACGGAAGTTAAACAACGCATTTTGTTTTCCGGGTCAGAACGTCTCCAATGGATACTGACAATAATGGATGCCGATGCAAATAGAATTATACAGTGTTTTCCTTTTCACACTATTTTGAGAAGTCACCAAAGATATCAGCAAATCATTGATCTCATGCAGCTGCAGGGAAAAAAAGAGGAGAGCCCTTGTCGCAGCCTGGGCGAATTTAGCGATGATCGCAGCAACATCGGTTCGAAGGGAGGTTCGGATGCGTCAATGGACTCAAGACTGGTTGGATCGCGTTGTTGGAACCTGGGGTAAGGAACTATGGGTCAGCAACTTTTGTATGCGACAAGAAACCTTTAAAATGTTGTGTGTGCAGTTGTCGCCAATACTCTCTCACGAGGATACGTCATTTCGCCAAGCAATCTCAGTGCGAAGCTCGTTGGAGTTGGACTATGGTGGCTCGTGACAGGAGCGGGTTATCGAACAAATGCCAAACAGATGTGCCAAAGTGCTGCATCAGTATGCCTAATAGTCCGGGAGTTTTGCCATGCCGTACGACATGAGATGATGCGCGAGTACATCAAGCTCCCAGAAGGTGAGGAGCTCCAAACCGTACTCCTAGCATTTAAAAATCGATGGGGCTTGCCTCAGTGTGCCGGGGCTATAGACGGGAGTCATATCCCAGTCATCGCTCCACTTGAGAACCATGCAGATTACTTTAATAGCAAGGGATGGCATTCTGTGATCTTGCAAGCAGTTGTGGACCACAAATACTTGTAAGGACATACATAATTCATATTGATTTGTCTCCCTTGTTGTTGCTATGCCTTTTGCCATGTTATTGCGTTATTTCGTGTTGTTTTCCATTTGTATTGCATTTGTCCTTGTAGGAAGAAAGGCGCTATATAAGTATACACCATTTACCATTTTAAACAATTCAATAAAAGATAAGACAACAGTCCTAATGCTGTACTTGTTTTTATTTTCACTGTTCAAAGAAATTAACATTTTCCAGTATGTGTATGTATTAAATATTTGACACATTACAATAAGAGACAAATGCTCTTCCAAATAATAAATTAGAACTATAATTTAGTCTGTACTTGACATTCTGTAAGCAACGTAACATAATCCAGACAAATCAAAAACTAGAACAAGAGTACAAGACAACTTCAAAATTACTATTCATCCTCTGAAGGCAGGGGGATGTAATTTTAACTCTGATTTTGTTGAATTTGGATTGGGGGAACTGACAGGCCTAGAGCAGATGCTGCCCTGTTTAGAGGGTGGAGGTTGAAGGGTGGTGAAGATATTTGTAGCTGGTGTATCAGGTATGGAGTCCTATACTGTTCATTATTAAATAAATAAATATTTGATTAAATAAATAAATATGACCTCATGCAAATACACAACCAATAAATCTCTCATAAATATATAAAAAGACCATGAAATGGTGAAAAACCTGCACACTGATTTTAAATTAGCCATTATATTATTCAATATATTTCATTTTCCTTTAAAAACCTGTTCATTATTTTAAAAAAGCATTTTAAAATATTCATTTTATTCATGTTGAATATTATTATAATTCTACGTCTTTTTTCAGAACCTTGGATTTCAAAATCAATATTTTCCAAAGTAGCTTTGTTTTTAGTTCATGTTGCTGTTTTTCACAATGGCGTATTTATTTCATAATGAGCTTTTTCAGCAGAATGGGTCTGTCAATCAAACCAGACAAGGCGGAGACACTTTTGTGATTGGCTATTCCTTAACTCAGACATAAGCAGCATCACCCCGACTACATCGATCGAAGATGCTTCAGTGACCGTGACGGCGCGATGCCCACTCCTCAACACTAGGGGGAGTGTGCACCTCAAGACATCCACAGTGTTACCAGAAATTGGGCAGTTTTGGTTCTAAATTTGGGGATAAAAGTGGCTTTGGGCGAGTGTGAATAATTCGGGTGATTTTGTGGTCGGTTGTGCAATTTTCATCTTCTCATGAACATCTAGTAGTGGCCTAAGTTAGGCTAGGTGACTGTTGGACTTTCACAAAACTTCTGTGAACTGGAGTTCATTAAACACACCATGCCGCGTGTGGGAGGAGCTAGCAGCTAATGCTTTAGCCTGATAGCCACTTGGAGCGATTGCCTGTGTTTATCTCACTTAAAATGCATGGATGCACAATGCACACGGAGATTGTTAAGAGATCAGGTTTATTTATTTGGAATAGTTCCACAACAATGTTTCCATGTTTGAGTTCATGAGATCATCCCAGAGACTGTTCAGCTCCTGCAGTCAAACTATGTCTGTTACGTATAAATCAGAGCGCCCAGCGCAAAAAGTGTGTGTGTGTGTGTGTGTGTGAGCGTGAGCGCAAGTTAAGTTAAGGGTCTGTTGTTCAGTTCGCCGGAAAAGTAATAATAAAAAAGTATATCCAAAGTATAGAGACTGATTCTTTTAATAACCCGCTCTGAGAGGTCTGAACGGGGAAGTGATCCCAAATCAAACCCCGGATCTCCGCTGCGTTTACAACCAGAAAGAGAAACTTTCGCAGGAAAGGTTCAACATTTTCCCCAAGAGAGTGGAAAAAAAAACAGAGGACCTGATTTATAATCATTGTCTCAATGAAAATAGAAAAAATATAAGGTTCAGGAGGCCCGAGCAGGCTTGTTCCCCTATCCACTGCTGTCTGGTCCGACTCTGTCGGTCCGCCAGCTCGCCTCCTGCGAGCCGACATAAGGCACGATGACGTCAGACTGGATCTGTGAGCTCAGACAGCAAAGCTGTTAGCTGCAGAGCAAACGAGAGCTGAGTGAATGGCGTAAGAGTCAGGAGTGTTTCACGTGGAATTCGAGACGTGGACGACAGGAGCTCCTTTGGTCCACACAAACCCACAAACTACAAAAACAGAGTCGTAGATGTTTGCATCTTCTGCAGTAGACAGATTGTTTGCCTCTATTTGATCTCTAATGTCAATAAAGCCGCACGGATATCGCTGAAATATGTCATCTCTCTGACTGGAACACCGCAGTCAGAGCGGGTATCGAGGAATAAGAGTCGATTTCCATGGATGAGCCAATGAGCGTTTAGATCCCGCCCACCTTCACTGATTGACAGATAGACCCATTCTGCTGAAAAAGCTCTTCATGAAATAAATACGCCATTGTGAAAAACAGCAACATGAAATAAAAAAAGCTACTTTGGAACATATTGATTTTGAAATCTAAGGTTCTGAAAAAAGAAGTAGAATTATAATAATATTCCACATGATTAAAAATGAATATTTTAAAATGTTTTAAAATAATAAACAGGTTTTTAAAGCAAAATGAAATATATTGAATAATATAATGCCTAATTTAAAATCAGTGTGCAGGTTTTTCACCTTTTCATGATCTTTTTATATATTTGAGAGATTTATTGGTTGGTTGTGTATTTGCATGGGGTCACATTTATTTATTTAATTATGAACAGTATAGGACTCCATAATCAGGAGGTAGGAGTGGTGAACGATTATCTGAAATGAATGGAGGGTGGGAATAGTGAGAGGGACCAGCAGAAACATAATCCTGGTAAAAGGGGGGACAGGGGTGGCCATCATTTTGGTAATAACTCAGGCATGTGTGATCCTGTGTAAAGGGACCTGGGTGCGAAGAATTTTGACTAAACCTAGGTGGGTGAACCTGATCTGGGAAATAGCTCGAACCTGTGGCATGGTCTGGGTGAGGTGGTGGCTGGTACGATGGTTGTCCTGCAAGAAATTGTGTAAACAGTTTCATCATCTTCAATTCGTGGGCATGCTGGGCAGCTTGCAATTTTAGCTGTAGCTCAGTGTCATCTGCCGGAGACAGGGCTTCTTTGATTGTCTTTGCAAAAACATCCATTGTGGAATTCAAGCTTGTTTTTACGATTACGACGTGTGCTAGGTGCACCTGTAATAAGACACATGTTTTAGATAATGAGCTATTTGTTTTTTTAGTTCTTTATCAATTACTGCATTACGAGTGTTAACCAATAATTATTGCTGTACTGCTGTAATATTTATTTTTTATAAAAATAAGTACTTAAAGTACTTAACACAGTGAATGAAAATGAAATGACCCATTTGTAAAAGACAAATTATAATTATGGTTAAACAATTTATTAGTCATTCTACCTGGTGTACTACGGTACGGTTGATTAGAGGAAGGTGTTAGTGTTGAGGCTCTTGTAGGTCCTTCTGTGATGCACCTGCTGGTTGAGGCTCTCTCATTGTATGAAGAACTGGTCTCACTTGAGGTAGTCTGTGGCGTGTCAGGGGGCTCATCTGTTTGAACAATGTTGACATTTAAGATTCCAAAAAGTGGCTGATGTGAACTAGATATATCAGAGATTACTCTTACTACAAATGACTAACTGTGATTACGTTTGTATAGAGAGTAAATGATAATAAAATTTAAATGCAAAATAAACAACTGAAGTAATACCGCGGCTACCCATGTCTTTTCAGTTTTCTTCAAACAAATATGTTTCGATAACAATCCTGCATTTTTGCCTGCACTGTCTCTTCGCCCCACAGACTTAAGAGGGATGAAACCTCCGCATTGCTCCACTGTGTGTAACCTTCGTCCTCCATCGCGCTTGTAATAACTCATCTGGTCTCAGGTGGTAGTGTCCACCTGAGATGACGTCACCAACGTCCGACTCGCATTTACTGGGGAATATCCGATTCGTCTGCTTACATGACACACGCAAACGCACGTATCCGATTCGTTTCAGATTTATTTCCACATATGAATGAGGCCTGTATCCGGTCTGAGAAAATCGGAATCCATGCGCTTTTGTCCTGCTTACACATTCACCGGTCATATCCGATCTGTGCCACATGAGGGAAAAAAATAAAATAAAATAAAAAAAATTCAGAATTGGGTCACTTGAACCATGCAGTGTAAATGCAGCCTAACACTGTAGATAGGGACAACATGTTGTCTGGCTCAGAGTTCAAATCAACTGTTTAAGTTTTTACAAATATTTTCCGCTCATAGATGAACCAAAATAAATATGTAAAAAAGAAAATAATCTCCAATTTGTAAATTTCATAAAATTTTGTTTAAAAAACACTACAGTCATTCCTTGTCGATTTACCAAAAAAAATTAATATCAGTTTGTGTGGTTTATGATTTGGAGTTTTATCTTTCATTTTAGTTATGGTAAATCTACGGAACAATATAAAGCCTAGAAAGATTTTTCATTTTAAACATTAAACATTTTAAGACAATAACTAGTTTGTCTTAAAATGCTATTAATAAATGTAACTTTGTAAATAATAAACGGGATTTTTCCTTAGATTTAGGGAAGAAATGTACGTTTATGTATCTTTTCAATGCTGATATTTCAAAACTTTTTCATTAGCTTTAATTTTTTTTAAATTAACTGACATTTTTAAAAATTATTAATTTTATTAAATGACAAACAAACATTGGTATCATCTAAAATATTACTAGAATGTCTTGCTATTATATAAATATTAATGTGTTGAAAATATATATTTAAGAACTGAAACAGATAATTTATATAAATGAGAAATAGGGAGAGAACCGACTTGGGCCTACTTTATTTATCGCTTAATCTGGTTTGAGAAAAAAAGAAAAAGGCCAAAAATATCTAGAGAATCTAAATCAGAACTTAGTTTCTTTTCAGAAGCAAATAGCATTATGATAATTACATTAGAAAAACTTCAACTAAATTAACGGATTTAGAAGGATTTTGACCCAATTTTATTTTGAAAGGAACTGGAATGTGCTGCTGTCAGATTAAAATAAATCAAAATTGTTACACAGCATATTTAAAGATATAACACAGATATAGTCTAAATATTGTAAATATTAAAAAGATAAGTAATTGGCCTGATGGCCACAAAAAAGTGTACTTTTATAAGAAGTTTTTTTTTCTTTTAGAGGTTTTAGCTGTTGTAGATTTGTCTCCATTAAAATAGCCTAAAAATGAGTAATACATGACTAACAGAGCTGACAGTCATTAAATTAGTGCTTCTCTTCACCCCTCAACACAAAAAGAAACTTAAGGCTTTTACAGTTAATCTACTATCTCATCAAATCAACTCGAGTTAAGAAACTCAAAAAAGTTTTTGCACACAGTAGCATATTTTCTGAGGTAGTCAATGCTACCGAGTGCAAAAAGGTGAAGTGACTTTGTGTAGTTGTTAACCTGAATAAGTTTTGAGATCCTCTGAATTCAAATGAACCACGTGTTCACCTTTATGTACTGCTATTGACTGTTTTCATGTGGACCAAATATAAAGTCTTGCCTCAGCATGTGAGCACACTGAAAATACGGGAAAAGTGGGGTTGTTCAATTCACAAATACTAAACATGTTTGTTTAATATGAACAACTTATGGTTACCTTTAAAACATAACATAATCTTGAAATTCACACATAAGTTCTTGCAGTGTTACTTTTATATATTTAAATCATGTTGACAAAACATGAAATAGTTATGCTTGATCCGTTGCCCCTTAGTGTTGTACTTTCACGCCGCAGGCAGGTTTAGTGGTAAACACTGATTTCCAATGATGTTCGGAGTAGTTCTGCCGTGGGAATTTGCTTTTGACATAGGAGCATCAGGCGCTCGCGGGTGCTGCATTTTTTTTTTATTTCTTTTATTTCTTTGCAGAATTCCCACACACTACAAGCTGGGGATGCACATTTTTGGACTATTGGGATGCTCATCTACTTTAGAAAATAAATGGACCAGGTTCTTCTGAGTAGTACTGTTCTGTTCAGCAGTCCCTGCTCAGGGCCAAATGTTGCAAAGAACCATGAAAACCTCTTAGGACTGATGAAAGAAATGGGCAAAGTCGATGCTGACAGAAAGATCACTCCGGAAGACTACAAGGTAAATATTTGGAGGGGCAAATGCTAAGTGAAGTGTGTGGAATGACGAGTGGCAATAGTTCGGTAGTTGGCAGCAGACACTTTCATTAACACTCTCCAGACACGCACATCAAACTCGACTGCCGTAGATCGCACTGTCGCACAGTGTCGTGAACAAGCATTTCTGAGCTGCATCATTCATTACATGACAAAGTGTGAAACTAGTTTGTTAATTTCAAGCATTACAGTCAAAGCGATAAAAAAAATTCATAGAGATTTATCAAACTCATTACAGAAATGATAAAATAAGTAAAATTTATTTTGTACTTCAAAGTCGTTATGCTTTTTATGTTCACTTGAGCTCATATTGTGAATTTTCTTGCAGTTACAAACCCTGAAGAAGTCCTGCACTGTTACCAAACTCTGCTGAAAGAATTTTGATGGACAAAAAGCACGATCCTCAGGCCAATGTGTTTTTTAGAATTCTCCTTTGTACTGTTTTGTACTTAAAACCTATTTCATTGTGATGACACTTTGTATGCTGCAGACACGTATCATATTAAAGATTGTTGTTTTCACTGCTGTCTTGTTTCTCTTTAAACTTGCCTCATGTTACAAGAAGTAATCAGGCCAGTATATTTGTTTACAATGTAGTTACTTTACCCTTACCAACAGGTTAGCATTGTCTCATGTGGTGAGGTCAGAAGACCAAGTGTGTATGTACACTGCACAGGAAGGAAATACGTGTACATACCCAGCATTTACTACTGAAAGTACCATGTAATAGAGTGGAAATAGGGCTGACTTTCTTTTACAGTTACAGTTTCATTGTACTTAAGGGGTAAGTACCAAGTAATATTCAAGTGAACATACCCAGTATTTAGTAATGAAAGTACCATGTAGTTGAGTGGAAATAGGGCTGACTTTTTTTTACAGTTACAGTTTCACTGTACTTAAGGGGTAGTTTCTGTGGTAAATTCATGGTAAATAAATAGGTAAATTCCATAAAAAGTACCATGTAAGTACCCTGAAAGTACCCAGTAGTTACACTATAAGTACCATGTAAATACCACTTAAGTACACTATGTTCTAAATCAAAGTCATTGAATCTTGGGAATCATCTAAATTACTTTGGGTCCAGTTATTTCTATTTCTTAGAGAAATCCTTAAAGTTGGGAGAATTTAACCAATAGGCGGTGCTAAAATTATGTGAACACAGGAATGCAAGACTTCTCATCTGGAGAAGCGGTCTTGACCCATCTGAAGGTGTGGCACAGTCAGATGGGGAGGGGACCCACACTGTGTTTTATTGTTATGTGCATTTATGTATTTTATGTTTAAATGTCTTACCTGTGATGGTTCCCTGTCAGCAAATAAAGAGCCACACCCAATGGGAGGGGCTAACTATTTAAAAGGGAGCATCACAGGTAATGAAAAATGAGTGACGGAGGTGTCGTGTGTTGATGTGGCCCTGCATGGAGCTAGTGAAGAGCTCATTGTTCTTGATTAAAGAAGGTACACACTCACCTTAGCTCCTCTGCATCCTTTTCCGGTGGGACCCCGCAACATTTTGGTGTCAGAAGTGGGATCGCAGAGGAGGCCACAAAAAGGTGAGGGCGATCCACAGGCACAGCTCCGTTGTAGGAGTCCATCCTCTAAGGAAGAGGGGGTGGATCTGGGTGGCCTCTGCGGTGCCTCTGCGGTGCTTCAGGCCTGGCCAGGGGCCCGGAAAGTGACTTTCTTGGCGTCCAACTCAGCGTCCATGAGGAGCGGCGGACCTTGTGGACAGCAAGAGCGGCGGATCGCCGGAGCATGGAGATGGGAGCAGCTGCAGCACGTGCATCCATCAGGCGCGAGGTCGTGGGTGGAGGAGCACGAGCCAGAGGAATACTGTCTGCTTATTCAGCTTGGGGCCTGCGCAGCGGGGGACTGCTGCACTAGATCGCCGCACATCGTCGATCCCTCAGAGGACCCCGCAACACACTGTCAAGTTTACACTATTTGGCAGGAACTATAGTGGGAGGTGGAAGGTAAAGTATGGTTTACCACATGTGCTGCACTGAAAAAAGGTGAAACGTTGATTGTAGAATGGATGCAATATTATGTAGCTTTGACACAATTCCTTTATGTTTTGTATCTAACATAATAGTATTTTGTTAAACCTACCTAATTTACTGAGAAAAACAACAGCATGTTTTGAATGTGTTAAGTGAACTTAATTTTTTCATGTAACACCAACATTATACAGTCAATCCCACAATTTTCCCGCTTTTGGCGCTGAGAATTGTGGGAAGAAGACAGGCAGAAAGCGGCAAAACAGAGCAGCACCAATTTTCTTACATAATTTAATTTTAGATGTGTGGAGAAAAACAATATAATTTAAAAATATATATTTGCCACTTATTTGTTATTTAAAAGCGTACTTTTTTTTTTCTTCCATGGGACAAAAAATTTGGCTGTCCTGGGGTGGCTATTCTGAGGGCTGCCCTCGGTGCTCCATTTTCTGAAATCGTTGCCCACTTCACTGGCTTGACTATTTCACCGGTAGTCGGTGACGAATTTTCAGTACTGGTGTTGAGCGGTTTTTATAGGCAGGATCGCTCACACAGAGAGACTGTCAAAAGGCTAACAGAGTCGCACACGCCAGCGGTTAGTCATAGCCCATATTTTGGATTTTGAGCTGCAGTCTCGGCAGAAAGAATGATCTGTGAATGCGCATGCTGCGGAAGTGCACGCACGCCTGGTCCTTTCTCAGGGATTGCAGCAGAAAGGGAGTGGATACGCAAACCGCCACCAAGGGCGCCTGCCAACATTCAGGTATAGTCCTGGGCGCGAGGGGGTCTTGCGGGTCACCTCCGCTTTGGTCAGGGCGGGAAACAGCTGAGGAGATCAGTAAGAACAGCAGTGGATGCACATGCCGTGACATGCACGCGCCCGGTTTTTCTTGTGAATCTCAGCTAGAGACAAGCAGAGGGGCCGTAGAGGCGCACGCTGCCACCATGTGCGCGCATGCCAGCGATCACCTACAACCTTTGGGTGCCGCGGACCGCGTATTTTCAGGGGGCGTCTCGCATATATTCAAAGTTATAGTCCCACGGCCAAGAAAAAAATTCAGCTCTCGCAGCATCTATTTTAAAAATTACGTAATTTTCAATAACTGTTTTGTTTCGTCTGTATAAACTGTTATTAGCCTGTACAATGTCATGTCACAAGTAAGTTGAATCATAGTTTTATACAAGTAAAGTTGACGTTTATTTTAGCATTGTATTGCTATGCTGTATTTATACTTTTTTTTTTATTATTATTTTTAGTCATTATTGGAGATATGGTATTACAAACTCTGGTCGGGTCTCCTTCCAATTACCGTATTTTCACGTCTATAAGGCGCACTTAAAAGTCAGATATTTTCTTCCGCCAGCAGGGGGCGCCCTATGAGCGGGTGCGCCTATTGTGTAGTTGTGGGACTGTTTCAGCAGAGAATAGACAGCATGAGAACGAGGGGATAGAAGTGAGGACGTGTTAGAAGACAACATAACAATGGACAGGGAAGTGAGGGCGTGAAAGAAGACACCCCCCAATAGTACAAAAGACCAGGTGTGTGCATTCAGCAGAACATCGTTTCTCCAAGCCCGGAAATGCCGCCTGCTAAGAGACACGCCTATGAAGCGCAGTTTAAACTGCAAGCGATCAGCTACACGGAGGAACATGGCAATCGAGCAGCTGCTAGAAATTTCAACATAAATGAATCTATGGTTCGCAAGTGGAGGAAGGTGGAAAATGAACTCCGCCAGGTCAAAAAGACACAGCTGAGTTTCCGAGGAAAAAAGGCTAAGTGGCCCGAGTTGGAAGACCGACTCGAGCAATGGATCCATATTCAGAGAACGGCTGGGAGAAGCGTCTCTACGGTGACCATTCGACTGAAAGCAGTAACGCTGGCGGAGGAAATGAAGATTCAACATTTTCAAGGAGGGCCGTCTTGGTGCTTTCGGTTTATGAAACGCCGTCATCTTTCGATCCGGGCGAGAACTACGATGGCGCAACAACTTCCAGCAGATTATAAGGAAAAGCTTTCCATCTTCCGCTCCTACTGCGCTAAAAAGATCGCCGACAAGCAAATACAGCCCCCCGTGTCTGCTTCCACTGTTGTTCGAGCTTTCGTAAAAGCAACGAGACGGACTCTGATGATGATGAAAGTGAACCTGGCGTGTTGGATAAAGATCTAGCTCAACTGTTTATTTCTGATACCGAAGAGGAGGACTTTGATGGCTTTTAACAAATAAACATTCAACAAATAAAAATTCAGTTCGACCAACTCAGTTTTTCTCTCGCCGCATTTTTCCACAATGAATGTGTGTGTGCTCTCAGCTCCGGTGTCCCGCGCTCCCGCGTAAAGAGCGAGAAGGGGGGTTAAGAGCGCGGCGCAGGCCACTGTGTGTGTGCTCTCAGCTCCGGTGTCCCGCGTTCCCGCGTAAAGAGCGAGAAGGGGGGTTAAGAGCGCGGCGCAGGCCACTGTGTGTGTGCTCTCAGCTCCGGTGTCCCGCGTTCCCGCGTAAAGAGCGAGAAGGGGGGTTAAGAGCGCGGCGCAGGCCACTGTGTGTGTGCTCTCAGCTCCGGTGTCCCGCGTTCCCGCGTAAAGAGCGAGAAGGGGGGTTAAGAGCGCGGCGCAGGCCACTGTGTGTGTGCTCTCAGCTCCGGTGTCCCGCGTTCCCGCGTAAAGAGCGAGGAGGGGGTCAGGCGCTCAGCACAAGTGAGCTGAGCGTGAGTGCGTGCATTCAGTTTGTGTTACATATTTAGGGAGAAGAATAAAAAGGTTTTCTCTAAAGAAAGAATGGTTCTTTTATTAACCCACTCTAGAAGTGCTAAGTATCTGAATGGGTTGTTAACGTGCCCGCGCCTTAACACCCGGTGCGCCTTTTGTATGTGTCAAAGACTGAAAACCCCCCCCTGACTGAGACCGCGCCCAATGACCCGGTGCGCCTTATGGTCGTGAAAATACTGTAAGTCCAAGATATTGCAACAATGGTTTATTTAAATACCACCTTTGCACCTGGAAATTTTGATTTCTGAAAAAGGTCATCTCCTTTATTTATTTTTATGTGTTTTAGGTTGTCTTCAGTGCTTGGCTAAATCCATAATCCTCCCCTGCTACCGTGGATTCTCTCTATTCCTCCAATTGAAGGAGCATTTGGAGCTGCAGTGGTGTCTGAAGCTTTTTTTTTGTTTTTTTTTAAGAAGCCGTAGTGACTTAAGGCTGGCTATCCCTCTGTAGGGGGATCCGTGTGCCTCGGAGGAGAAACATTTCCTCACGTGGATGTGGTCTGAAGCATTGAAGTTTACATTTAAATGCAAGTTATGACTTTTTGTTTTTGAATGACTTTTTAAAGTTATAAAACAGATGTTGCTATGCATTTTCCGACCACTGGCAGCTACGTGCAAATGTAGATGACCGGCGGTGACTATTGATGATGTCATCAAGTGGTAGTAACGTCCGGATTTAAACACCATTTTTCCATATCTTTTCCATTGGAGGGATAAATGTAGGGGTAATGGTAGTGGAGGACTTCGGTTTTCTGTCCAGACATTAACCTCGGGTTGTATCCATGTTTGAGCCCGGTTTGTGCTCTGACCTGAAGAACTTGTCACAGTTTAGGCTTTGGTCTCAGGGCTTCAATCAAGGGCTAAATATCCTTTTGACAAAATGAATGTTCAGCCAGCTTACTTACCAGATCTTAACTACTCTAATTCTTTTCCCCCTAAAACATGACAGTGTAAATTCCTGATATAAATTCTAATAAATTTACATTTATGAAACCGATTTGAACTTAACTTTTGTTTGGTTAGAAAACAACCTATAACAGTTTGTTGGTTAACAGATCACTATTGACAAAAAAAAAAAAAAAAAAGAATTCTGTCTCTTTGCTCTATATTGAACTTCTACCTGAAACCTTCATCCAACCATGTAATATGTGGTTTTTTATCACATCTATCAAAGTTCCCTCTCAGATCAGCTCTGGATCCAGTGGTCATTTAATTATAATAGTGCAGTTTTAACGCATAATCAAACACTTGTGTTTTTTCTAGGACAGTTTCTGCAGAGCAGCAGGACTTCATAAGAAAAAAGGAGTGGGTTAAGGAGAAATCTTGGACAATCTCTCCGCATTTTTTAACAACACCTGATTATCTGCATACGGTATTTAACAGTTTTGTTCAAATCCTTTACATTACATTATGTATAGCACCTATGCAGAAGTGACATTTGTTTTTATTGATAATTTCTGACCTTTGAATAAAGAAATACTCAGAAATGCAATTTTAATCTGAAAATCTTTTTATATGACAAAGATGCTACAAGAACATGTTAAAAACACCAAAAACAATTTTTATTAGAGGGGGTCCCATTCAGATAAAGAATAATTTAAGCTTGAAATTGCATTTTTTATTACTTCATTTTTTCAAATAGTGGCTTACTGGGGGCAGGTGAAAAGTACAGTTTAAAAAGGGTCTCATCTGTGATGTACAAACTGTAATGGTAGGGCCAAAGTTCTCAACTCCAGTCCAACACATCCACTTGCAGACAACTAGATCCACAAATGTTTTTGTTTTCCTGGTCTGAGCTGGAATCAGGTTCAAATCTGTATGGCTGGATAGCTCCAATATTGCTCACAATTTTTGTTGTATTGTTAATGTTAGCTTAGGTTTGTGGGGGTGTGTAAGCTAGTGGGAGAGAGTGTAAACAAATGGATGATGGGAAATATGTAAAAGCATACTTTTACGCCAACAACACAAGAGGTGAATTTCTAATGAATTCCTGCCTCTCTGCAGAAACTGTGTCCTATAGAATCTTTAGATTTTGGCTAAAAACAGCATAATTATAAATAAAAAGAATCACTGGGAACATTTTGAGATGAGTGAAGTGGGACTTTTGGTTTTAACCCCTAACCCTTAGGAACTGGGTTGTCAAAAGATGAATACTCACTTTGTTTCGTTTTTCCATTTCTAGGATGACACAGATGCTGCCAGCGAGAATGATAAAATGACCTATACCATATATATCAATGAGGATTGTGGTGAGTTAGTCTGAGAACAAAATGCAAGTAAGTAATCAATTATGTTACCAGGAAAGACACATTCCATAAAATTTAAGGGCGGCACCATGACACACCCATTTCAGCAGGATGGAAGCAGTTGTGGTGTAGATACCATCATAGTAGAGCAAGACTAATGTGTTGTGGACAAGTACCTCACCTGTATTATTCCACAATTAAACTTGGGTCTTATGCTGCTATTATATACCGTTTTGTTCAGATGGTGGTTCTGTTCCGTTCTAAACAGCAGTGATGGAGATGGCACAGGAACGACAAAAACTGGCTCTTGCACTACTTCAGGCTTCAGGTGCATTCATTACCTCTCCATCTTGCCCCACTGTACTCCCACTGATAATTGACGTACCTTTTGCATTTCAGTTTTTGATAAGTGTAACGACTGTGCTATGTGCGCCACAACTTTAAGTACTGGACCATCTCACACTGACTGGGTAAGCTTTCAATATTCTAGGTAGTTCAGAAGGATGGTGTGTGAAACTTTTAAAAGGCCACGTAAATTTGAACACCTATGGCTTTCAGGAGATGTCCATCAGTTTTTCTTCATTTTATGAAATTATGTCAGTTGTATTGAAGCCATTGAACAAAGATTTATGAAACTTGATGGCGAGTGACGATGTGCTGTAAACCTTCAGTAAAATCATTGCACGGCACCATGTCTTCAGCGATGACTTCTGATGTCACAATAGTGCAGTGCTGTCTGAACAAAATTCATTCCCCAAGTTAAACATTTGTGTTTCTGACTTGCAGATACAATGTGATGAAAGCAGCAGGTGGTTCCATGTCAGTGCTTGCCAATGAAGACCAGAAGAGAAAACGAAGACACAGGAACTAGCTGAATAGATCACATCACTCCTGTATTAGTTTTACTTCGCTGGCTCCCAGTTGATTCTAGATTCAAGTTCAAAATCATCGTGTTAACCTATGAGACAGGGGTGCTCACACTTTTTTGGCGTGTGAGCTACTTTTGAGATTGACAATATCACTTTGAAGATCTACCTAGAAAATGTGTTTATATATATATATATATATATATATATATATATATATATATATATATGAAATAAATCATTAGTAAATGTTTATTAGTATTCTGACCCCGACAGAGCAAACCTATCCTAGTCTAGGGAGTAAATCAAAAAGGGGCAAAACATATGGGCTGATGGACACACTAAGAAGTTTAGGAACACGGTTATTAGATGGTAAACCTGTGTCCTGTAAAACAGAAACAATTACTACTTGCTGATCCCAACAAAAAAACAAAACAGAGGGATTGGGCCTTGACCAAACAGAAAATAATTCGGGGAGACAAGCAGCCCAGCCACGTTGACCGTCGGAGTCAGCAGCTCCCTGCTAAGGCTGCCTAACAAAATGTAACTATTGAAACAAAATAAACAAAGCCCTGTAAATAAGGACTACCAAGGTCCAACCCCAAACTAAACAACAAAACCCAGCAGTACAAGACTGCTGAGAACCAAGAGGGAAAAAATGAAACAACCAACCAGCACAGCTCCAACTCAAACCCACTGCTCCTCAGCCTCCTGCTCTGCTCTCTCTGCATGCCTCTCCTGGTTATGGCCTCATCTGACTTAAATACCTGGCAGGTGCTGATCAAGATCGTGACTTTACCTGCCAGGTGAGCGAAATGACGGGATGCAGCAAAGCAGAAGCAGCAAGACATAACAATGAAGTAATGTTTAAGTACATGTTTATTTGAACATTATTGTGATGATTAAAACTGCAGTGAAGGATTACATAAAGATACTTTGAGTATTAACAGATGGCGTTTATTACAAAGACAGAAAGCAGCGACCATTGTATGTCATACTCTGTAAACCGTGCAATGGGGGGAGAGTGGCTTTTCAAAGACGCTGCTGGCTCCGTACAGCCAGCGTGCCGCATGAAGCAGCACCGCCAATGGGCTTGTGTTTATCCGGGCGAAAACTGCAGAGCTGATAGCAGGAGGACGCACGCGGGGTGGCTTCAATAAACACTCGGGTTGTCCGGAGTGATCTGCTGCCGGGAACTTGACGTCCGGCGGGGCAAGACACTTTCTGATGACTGACAGAATTTGCGCTCAGTGTATTTAAACACGCATGTGCAGTGACTTATGTATCAGAGGGCGTCCGTTGGCCAATCATGTCAATCAAGTCCGTTCCTTGTCGTTGAGGATTTTGATTGGCTGGTGGTTTAAGTGCTTTTTTTATCTTTTTCTGTGTGATCTACCCTCTTGTCCTTGAAGATCGACTGGTCGATCGCGATTGACGTAATGAGCACCCCTGCTATTAGGCCTTACATGGTATGGCCCCATCCTATAATGAGACCTCACCGTCATGGCAGTCCAAACCGTGTTCCCTTGCAAAATGCAGGACTGCTTGTAGTTCCTAGATTTAGTAAAAGTACGGTTGGAGGTAGAGCGTTTAGCCACCAAGCCCTAGTTTTATGGAATAAGCTCTCAGCTCACATAAGAGAGGCTGACACAGTTTCTACATTCAAAGTTAGACTAAAAACATTCCTCTTTGGACAGGCTTATTACCACACTAGCTAGTATTCAGAGAATATTTAAGTTAATGTTTAAACTTAACAATTTGTTGCAATTAGGCTGCTAGGATTTGAAGCTAGAGTAACTATGGTGCACATTAGGGGTTCTCTCCTCTATTCTTTCTCATCATTCATCATTTAGTTCTCCATGCCTCTGTTTGTTGCAGTGAGATTCATGTACTGTCCCTCTTTTGCACTCCCACTCCCCATGAGTTCTGGTAAATCGACCGTCCGTCCTGGGGGAGGATCCTTCCTTCATGTAGGCACCCCTGAGGTTTCTTCGTTTTTCCCGGAATCCATTTTTTTCCCTCCAGAGTCTTTCCTTACCGCGAAGGGGGTGGGGGGGTGGGAATGTCTAAGGGCAGGGATGTCCAGTTTAGCTCAGTTTGTTAGTTCAATTTACTATTTTCCTATTGAATTCTATGTATTCATCATCCTTTTGATTTTATGTTTTACTTCTTCCATGCATTATCACGAAGCCAAACTATTGAATTTGGGCTATATAAATAAAATTGATTAAATTAAAGACCAAGGAATGAAATGTTTTTTGTCTGCGAATGGACATGGAAGCGTCCTCCCCTTTAACCCATCCCTTTCCAGTGTAGTCACATTTACAAGTGTTATTTTACGATTTGAGAAGTAAAAGCATGTCTGTGGTTTTAAATAGATTTTAAATAGGAACACTACACAGTAATAAAACTTAATAGAAAATTACTATTCTCAACCATCTGTTTTTCTTTACCAGACAGGTGTTCCTGATCTGTTATTTGCTAATTCACAGTCTCTGCTCCCAACCAGCCAAGGCAGTACAGTAAACCCTTGTTTTTCCGGGGGGTTACGTTCCAAAAAGAACCCGTGATAGGCAAAATCCGTGAAGTAGAAACCTCTATTTTTATAACAAGTATAACTATAAGTGATGAATAAATTATAACTATTATACATTGAAGAAATACGAATCATTTTACAGGCTCAAGCATTGTTTTCACAAATAAAGTACTTTAGAAAAGTCTTTTTCAACAAATAACCTAATGCTGTTCAATAATAATTTAATCATCAATGTGAACAGAAACTAAATGTCGGAAATTAGCCCCCTTACCGTGACCGAGTAATTGGATCGCAGGAAAATTTAAAATGATTATAGAAAAAAAAAAATACAAATTACAGTGGGACAAATAGTGACTCAGGTATATTGCACTGCTCTCCAGACTGAGCCGCTGCATCCTGACTCCGCTCTGCAGTGTTTTCTTGTTTTGAAGCCGCGCGGTGCAGGTGTGTTTGTTCAGGAGAAGAACATAGTGATAGGCAGTTGTTGTTGTTGATCTTTTATGGGTTTTACATAAACTCGAAATTGCACGTACGTGTTGTAAATTTGGCAAGCTGATTTACGTACCTTGACATATTAAACTGCAACGTTATTGACACAGGTAGAGAAGAAGCGGAGTAACTTTTTAGCACACAATGCACGACGCAAATCCGTGAAGTAGCGAAACCGTGAAAAAATGGGCGTGTTATAGCAAAGGATAACTGCTTATAGCCTAAATTACAAAGGAGTTAATTAAAATAACTACACACCTATTGTGTAAAAGATTAATAACCACCTAATGTAACAGTGAACTATGTCCACAAGAGGCCTTCAGCTTATATCTTTGTCCTCAGCTGTTAGACGGGACAAGTTAAAAAGGCAAGGGGAACAGAAAAGGGTGGCAAAGTAGTCAGCCAAGACAAAACATTTTTTTTTTAAATAATCTGGGAAATATATCCCACCAAGTCATTTTAGCTAGGCCCTGGTTCGCAAGCAACCTCCACTATTGTTTTACATATTTGTCACTTCCACACTGAGGTGTTACAAGGACAAGGCGTTTAATTGAAGTAGAGGATATACGTCCAGTCCGCCACGAATGCCGTATTTCGCAGTGTGGTTTCCAAAGCCCTAAACAGTTTATTTTTTCAGTAACTGCAATTACATGAACCTTGTGCACAGAAGCTTCATGGAGCTACTACTTCTATCCCTATAAGGGTAAGCCCGTTTGACACGGAGGTTGACCGACGGTTCACCTTCATGATACAGAGTGGTTATTTAGCGTTTGGTAGGCGTATGTCAATAGTGCAGATCATGTGGTTGATGACGTATGGCGCACCAAATGCCATCGTTTAAAGTCGAACCACGGTTCAGATGTACTTGTGTTGACCAGTTGGGCGCGTTATTCTCTAGAAATACGAAAGGAATCCCGAACGTTTCCCAGACCAGTTCTATTGTTTCCCCAAGATTGGAATCAGCGTCAGTTCATTGCACTTTAACATAGTTCCTGGTAAAAGCATACTGTGGCACAGGATCGTTTCAACTCGATTTATCTGAATAAGTCAAATTAGTATCAGTAGGCGTAGCTCAGCGAGGTGATCTGTGGGGTTTGCATCGATGTTCTGAATTCCAAGACCCATCATTTTTTTGCGGTGTAAAGCACCTCATAGATTACATGAAATGTTGTGTTTTATGTGTCTTTTCTAATCATCATTAACATTGTTTTTTCATTTTCATCATTTCTACATTTGAAGTATTTACAAAGGCATAGTTAAACATGTTGATAAGTCATTTCCACCACTAGATGCCACTGTTCTGTAGTTTCAAAAAGCCCTGAATGGTAGTTTATTTTCCTGCTACACAATTACAAGAACCCCAATTAGGCTTCATGGGGCTTCTATTAACATCCCTAACATAAATTTTTTGATTATACAGAAAGACAGAGGTGAAAACTGCTGTAATTACAGTGTAAATGTTCTAAACCAGCTCAACAAGTCTTTCAGGTTCACAGTCTGCCACAGAACCACCAGCAATCTCACATGACAATGAGCAGCCAGTACAGCTGAAACAAGCTGATTATATATACAGAAGGAATACGAAGCGAGGAACAGCTGGGGCGGTTATGGTTGACAAGGTGAACACAGCCTTAAGCTACAACTGCGAGTAAAGGAACAACACTTTCAAAATAAAGCCATAATCAGAAATGAAGTTTTGACTCACAAACAAAAACTAGGCGTGTTTGTTTCATGCAGTGACATGACAAAATGTGTTGCATGTGTCTGTGGAAGAAAGATTCAGCCATTTTTGTTAGAAATACAAAAATAGTGATGATTGAATTCTGTCTGGAACAGGGTTAAACAGCAGAATAGAAGGAAAACAAGAGCAAATGAAGAAACAAAATAGATCAATCAAATCACATTAAAATAGGACATTCTTCAAATAGAAATTTATACCATGGTCAGGTGAATACTCGATTCTGATTGGCTGCTGGTGTGCATTAAAAGTGATACACCAGTGATAACCGCATGCCCAAAAAGAAGTTCCAGTCACATATCACTGCACTGGCATAAACATGTAAGTTGAGATCGTTGTATTTCACAGTTTACAGCGGGACAGCAAAAGACATAATTGATTACAGTGTTTCTTTGCTGCTTGTTTGAGTGAATTTGATAATTTTGATGACTAGGATTACAGCCAAAAGAAAAAGAGAGACAAAAAAACAAAGAGGAGAGAACAAAAGTGACGGAAGATTGAACTTTTAGAAGATGACAAGGCAAGTAGACACAAAAAACCACGAAAAGCGGTTAATGCTGTATGTTTAAGAGATTTCTGGCTCAAAACATGGACATCAACTTTGAAAATTACACTGTCTCCTGAAACACTTCTTGGCCTTGTCAGAAAGGTGTGGTTTGACATCCAGCTGTGTTTGGCTCGACGTGGGAGGAGGTGCCGTGAGCCTAACCATGGAACCTTTTAGCATCCACAGAGACGGGGAAGGCGCTGAATACCTCAGCCTATTGCATAATCCGGACACCAAAAACCACAAAACTCAACACGACCCAAACAACCCTGTTTGGAAGACCTGGTCATCTACTGTGCCTAATAAAAAGTAGAAATATATATCAAAATGTCCCTTAGACGCAATATCATTTTATCTGCACATATATGTGTGTGTATATATATATATATATATATATATATATATATGTGTGTGTGTGTGTGTATATACATATATTCTATATATGTATACATATATATATATACATATAAATATGTATATGTAGATATGTGTGTGTGTATATATACACATATGTGTGTATATATATGTGTGTATACATATATACTGAATATTTGTGTACATATATACATATATGTGTATATATATATATACACATATATTCATATAGATCTGTGTATATACATGTATATATATATAGAGAAACGAAGAAGTGCTGAATACCTCAGCCTGTGCATAATCCGGACACTAAAACCACAAAACTCAACCACGGCCATAGCCTGTTTGCAGAGACTACAGTGATCCACTGTGCCCAAAAAAAAGTAGAAATATATATATATGTCCCTTAGAGGCAATATCATTTAATCTGCACATATATGTGTATATACATGTATATATATATTATTTAAGTACATATATAGAATATATATTCAGACAGTCAAACAGACATATATAAAGTAATCCCCCCATATTCGCTGGGGTTACATGCCTCCCCCCCGCGAATAGCGAAAATCCGCGATTAATTGACGCTGTTTCAAAACTCCCAGAGCCTTATGTGAGCCTTACTCATTAATACAGTAAGAATCTTGTAATGTATAGTAATGACAAAGTACATTTTAATTTTTACATAGTAATGTTTATTAACAGTAATAAAAAAATCATGCAAGAAGGCATATAATGTAATGTGGACATAATTATTGTACATGTACAGTATCACAGTATTATTAACTGCCGTCTATGGCCATTCCTCCACTCTCCGCAATTCAGGAGTCGGGAGACGGTGTCGTATCTTCTACTATGAAATTATTGACGTTTTTATGTTTGTTATGAACATAGTTATCGGCAGCTGGCCCCGTTGTTTTTTCATACTGGTGAAGAGGGTTTTGTACGTTGACATAGCAGAATCAATTGCATTTGAGAACTGTAACGCGCGAACCATGTAAGAGTCCCACGGTTGCATGTTCTCTTGCAGTTGCTTTGCTGCCTGCGTGAATCAGCCAACGTTCAAGAGTTAGACCTTCATCCTCTTCATCTTCTTGTGATGGGTCTTCCCAAAGCCAAATCTTGATCAGTCAGAGGCTGCGATTGGGCGTCAACCAGTTCAGTGATAACTTCGTGGGTAGTCATGGAAACCCGTCCACCGCTCAATGCTATTGCCAGTTTCACTAACTTGTTGACAGCGTCCGTTGAACTCGTCTGGTGAGAAGCCTTTGGCAAATCCACGCACACATTCTGGCCAGAGTTTTTTCCAACATGCATTTAGTGTTTCTTCTTTCATATCTTGAAGTGCCTTGTGAATGACTGTCAGGCATGAAGAAATTGTGAAGTTGCGCCAGTAGACTTTCCAACTGGGGTCGTCCCACGTCCAATTTGCATCAACTAGCTGTTGAGCAGTTGCCGATGTAAAGTGCTTTAAAGCCACGAATCACCCCTTGATCCATGGGCTGGAATGGCGATATTGGTGTTGGGAGGAGAAACTCGATCCGGCCGCCCTCATGACGCAAATCCACAGCGTGACCGCCAGCGTTATCCATAAGCAGCAACACCTGAAAAGGCATTCCTTTTTCCGCGGTATTCTGGCGGCAGGGGATAAAGCTCTGATAAAACAGTTAGCCAACAGGACATGCGTAATCAGGCCTTTGAATTGTGCACCAAGAAAAGACACATATAGCAGCGTTTTATTTTTGAGTGCCCACCGGTTGCGGATTTATAAGTACAGGACCAAGGTTTCATCATCCACCTTAGCGTTGCGCACATAATGAAAGTGTGATCTGTCGGCTTTTTGTTGCTTTGAATCCTGGAGCTTTCATTTGATCCTTCATGATGAAGGTTCATGACATTTTTTCAGAACAATGCTGTTTTTAATCATGTTAAACACCTGCTCTGGCTTATATCCGTTCTCCGTGATGAGTTGCTTAAAAGTCTCTGGATAACTCGCTGCAGCGTCTGTGTCCGCGGATGTAGCTTCTCCATGGAAATTTGCACTCCGTATTTGGTAATGTGTCAAACGATCAAACCAGCCGCACTTTGCTCGAAGTCGTCTGCATCTATTTGTTGATGAGTCCTGGTTGTAGTTCTTTTTGGTTGTCTCCACTGAATTGAGCATATAAATTCCGTGCCTTTGTACAAATCATCTTGGTGTCAATGGGATATTTTTTTCCGTAAGTCCTGGATCCAGAACGCTAAGGCAGACTCCATCCTGACAATTGTCTTGTCTCTTACAACATTCACCATCTTTGCACTTCCACAAAAAGCCGAAGCTACACTGGATCTGATCTCCTTCTCGTTTTTATATACTTATGCAGTGCTCTCATTCAGTCGTATTAGCGCCCCAACTGTGGCGTCAACATTTCATCCTTTGAATTTATCTAACAGTTCACCTTTTCATGCAAGTCAGAACCTTTTTTCTGCCAGCCGTGTAGTTTTCATTTCGGGGCTTGAGATGAAGCAAGCGTTTGGATGGCATATACAAATGTGTAAACAAGACTAAGTACAGAAATTACAGTACATGTACTGTAAATAGTTTTTCAAAATTAGCGATGAGGGGCTGTTGTTCACTTTGCAACATGACATCACCTCACATGGGGCCACCCGCGAATGGGCGAGGCGCGAATTTTAAACCGCGAATGGGCGGGAGATTACTCTATGTATGTATGTATGTATGTATTATATGTATATATATATATAAAACTATTGGTTTTAGAATTATAAAAGACAAACTTTTTGCTCTTGGACAGCGCATTACATGGACCAAAATATGGAACTCAATGAGATGCATCTGCATTTGGACGTGTAAAGTGGCGGCTGTACAGTGTACCTGCTCCACTAGCTTTAGTTCACCTAAATGACAAACTGATAAGGCAAGTCAGATTTTATATAATTTATCTAAGACTATTTAAAGACGTTATACTTCATTGGTGGCACTTGTAATGTGTTGTGTCATTTTGAATATGTGTTGCAGGTATGGTTGTATTACATTTGGAGCCATAGATGGCTTCTAGCGAAAGGTGAGAGTATGTTTTGTTTGCCTTTCAATCTAGTTACTAATTGATTTTAGATATTACCTAACTGGCATATATTGATATTTTCCTGTTCTTTCTCTTTTATCTCACCCACAGTGTGTACAAACAACAAAGCTTCCACTGCATTGGGGTTTTGCGCTCAGTGAAAGACACAATTATTCCCAACAGGTCTGTGGCCCTCAATTCTCTTGCCAAACTCAAAAGTGCCCGAAAAGCCACTTAGCGTTATTTAGAACAGAACCTTGTAACTTTCTTTTTTTCTTTTTTTGGTAACTTCCTATCGTGGGACCTTTTTTTTTTTTTTTTTTTTTACAAAACATTTTCTATTAAATGCTTAAAAACAGAGGTCATACGATTGCAGTTTAGAGAAGGGATCAGTGGAGTTCCATCCTCATTGTTTCACTTGCAACTTAACAATAGTTAATATATTTATGTGCATCTAATGCGTTAGAGCAGACCAAGGATGTGAAAATGTGGACATAGCAAGATGGATGTTTATAATCTGTGGGTCCGACAAAGGCAGGTTCATAGAAGACAAAAGTGTTCATAATCAAAGGTTACACATGGCTCCCATATAATGATGATAATTATCCAGCAATTTGTTGCTTTATTATGCACATATTTACCCACACACACACACACCTTCTATAATCCTCCTCCTGACACCTAGTTTGTCAATAGATTTCTCTTCAAGCTGGATTCTCTAGAAAGGACTGTATTAAAATTTAGGTTCGTACCCCGTCAGTTTCTTACACACAGAAATAATGAATAACGACTCAGAGACAAAACTTATCTTTTGTGGAGGTTTTACTTCGCATAAACACGAAGGGGACAGACAGATAAACATGGTGCATTCAAAGTCCGAACCAATGAGCCTCAGAGATGGGCTTGGTATAAAAACCCTGCATTTGCATATTCAGAAGATCGTCCGATGGACCTCATGTGAAAATCACGCCAGCAGGTTAATGCTGGAGAGGCTCCCGAGGCTAAAGTGAATATAAGTCCTGAGCCTGCTCAGATCACAGAAAAGGGGAGTGTGAGAATAAACTGTTAGAACAATAGTTTGGCTGTGCTTTCTTCAAATGTAATATAATTTTGAGATCACAATACATGCTCAGTGAATTAAGTTTTAGGCCATTGGTGTAATAAAAGTTAAAGGCAGTTTCTAACTATTCTATAACCCCTATTGCGCTATAAATATGTTTTAACGCCAGAGGCTGCCTCTTATCTGTTTGTTCAGCTGTTGGACCGGAAAAGTTAGGAAAAAAAGGACATAGCTCCCATATTCCATATACAGTTCTGTGAAGTAAGTGGCAACTGTTGTTTAACTGGGAATGATAATTTGAGCCTGAGTAATTAAGAAATGTGGGCCACATTTATATTATTTCCTTGATTAAAATCTCGTTGAAAATGTTTTGGATAAAATCCAAATAAATTTAGATTAATTTTGAACTCTGTACCATAATAAACATAATGCTGCACATAAAGCTCGACATATTTAAGATGGGCAGCGATTCTCAGTGTCCCACTGTACTCACTAGGCGCTATGGGCTATGCCGTTTTGTGAAATGCTGCGCCAACATATTGAAATGAAGAAATAATTTCAAGGGTAATTTCATTTTTTTGTACGAGCACTGACAACTAGGAAGCAGATGTTGTTCACGGCATGTTGTCAGAGCAATTGTGATCAAAGCAGGACAACTATTACAAATGTTTATCTTTCTGATAAGAGGAGATGTCTGTGAGCCTGGCCAGAAAGCCATTTTATCACACCGGGGACTGAAGGCTCATTGTGGTCTTCAGGGTCTGCATCTAGAAAGAAACAAAACAGCAAAGTCAGTAATTAACCAACAAAAGGGAGAAAAAAATTAGATCTAACACACCTTAAAGTTTGAGCAGAAAATCTTGAAAGAAGTTTTAGATTTTTTTTTCAGTTAGTTGCTGCCAGTGGAGCTACTAAACTCCAGTGCAAGTCTGGACACAATTTATTCTGAATCCACCCATAAGGATGCAGAGGGTGTGTATCAATTTAAAATGAGTACACAGTCTGTTAGTAAATTAAATGGTCAATCGTACTTTCAGAATATTGCCTTCACAGACCAGGGCAATGTTCTGGATTTGCCGATGACCTTTAGAGAAAGTTGTTGACATCCAAGCCTTGCGTAACTGGCTACAAGCATTGGTGTCCTTTTGAATTGTCAGCGTGCAAGACAATGGCCCTTACAGAAAACAAATACAGGTTTAGTTTAATTTTAAAACTGCGGCCCTAATTTTAAATAACTAATATTTCCACTTGGAGCTTTGTTTGTGGAATAATTTTAGGGAATAAAACCATACAAGGCATATTTCTCTGCTCTGTATCACTCCTTGAGATTATGCCAGTCAGCACTATGCAGATAGAACACATGTCCAAAAATGGGTATCTATATTTTTTCTTAACCTTTTCAGCCAGCTGCCATGACATAAAAACAAACAGAATTTTTGTCCTTTTTGTTTTGCAGACAAACCTGATAATACTATCTTTACGGCTCCTGGTTTAGTGGAGCAGTGTAATACAATTAACAATTTGTTCTGTGAAGCTGGTCTGCGTTCACCTCCTCAATCTGTAAAAAAGTGTTTTTAGTAACAAACAGCTTAAAACCTAAAATTAAATATTAAATAAAACAATAAATGGAGCTTACGCTTCAATCAGTGTTGACTCCAAGTCAAATATGTCATCTTTGGTTATGGGCATCAGCTCATCAGTTACCAGAACTAGTAGCACCATTCTTGCAGAAACATGGAGCTGGACCACCTGGAGCAAAAGGCTCCTGCAGAACTTCCCTGCAACTCTTAAAATTAAAAACAATAGAAACCAGCACTATTAATTTTATTGTTATTAGTTGTCAAGCTACATATATATATATACATATATTTACATATCTGTTTATATATATATGTATCTTCTAAACATAAACATGTATGTACAAACATAATATATATATATATATATATATATATATATATAAACACATACATTTATATATACACATCTATATAACATAGACACATTTAAATATATATACTGCACCATCTCCCCGTTGGCATTCACCCTAGCAATGGAAGTCATCATACGGGCTTCTCAATGGGTGGTTGGCGGGCAACAAATAAGACCTGGGCTGGAGGCTTCCACCGGTCAGGACCTACATGGATGACCTGACTACTCTGACTACGACCAAGGCTTGCACAGTATGGCTGTTGGGAAAGCTTCACAAGAACATAGAGTTGGCTCGGATGAAGATCAAGCCAAGTAAGTCCAGGAAGTATCTCCATCTTCAAGGGAAGCGCTGTCAGACCACAGCTTACATTGGTGAGAACCTATCCCAGCAGTTTCCGAAAAACCACGTGGCTTGGGCCCGCTGGTATGATGCTTCCCTCCAAAGACAAGAGCAAGTGAAACTGACTCAGAAAGGACATAGCTGGTGGCCTAGAGAACATAAACAGAACCCTGCTCCCTGGCAGAGGCTGAGCTTTGGTGCATGCAGTATGCGTTTTTACTCCCCACGACTTCTCTGGCCATTAGCCATAAGCCTATGAAGTGCCACTGTCAAAGTGGAAGGATTAGAGGCTGATCAATGCTTATGCCAGAAAGTGGCTTGGCCTTCCCAGGTGCCTCAGTACCATTGGACTCTATGGCAGGGGGATGTTAGAACTACCTATATCCAGTTTGGTAGAGGAGTACAAGTGTGCCAAGGTCAGGTTGGAGATGACTCTCCAAGATACCTGTGACTCACTGGTTGCTCAAGCAGCTCCCATCCTGGCCACTGGGAGGAAGTGGGCCCCGAAGGCAGCAACTGATCTGGCCAAGGCAGCACTTAGACATGAGACATTTGTGGGATGCGTGCGGGAGGAAGTGGTCTTGGTCTCATCTAGCGCACCTTCCTGGAGGAAGGCCAGCCCAGCTGAGGCGTAGACTGGTGGTCAAGGCATCACGCCGGAAGAAGCAACAAGGTGTGCTCGAAGCAGTGGCCCAGGCAAAGCAAGGTCAGTGGATGGGATGGGAAGAGAGTGGAAGAGGAAGTTCTCCTGGAAAGACCTGTGGGAGATGGAGGCATCCAGGGCAAGTTTTATAATTAGGGCTACCTATGATGTCTTGCCTTCTCCTGCAAACCTAAAACAGTGGTATGGCGAAGACCCCTCATGCCCCTTATGTCAAAGCCCAGCAACATTGAAGCACATCTTGGTGGGATGCAAGACCAGCCTCAGTCAAGGCCGTTACACCTGGCGACACAATGTGGTTCTAAGGTGTCTGGCAACAGTGCTGGAAAAACAGAGAACAAGCGTGAACGCCCTTCTCGGGCAACCTCATCGGCAGCTATTGCCTTCCTCCGAGAGGGTCAGGCCACCTTCAACACCACCAGTGCAGCTGACATAGGACAGCTGGGTAGAGCACGGGACTGGAAAATGCTGGTGGACCTGGACAGAAAACTCTGCTTTGCAGGAGGTTGCATCCACCAACCGGCCAGGGCCTTGTACTATGGTCATCCACACTCAAGCTCGTATACATCGTAGAGCTCACAGTACCCTGGGAGAGTGCAATGGGGAGGCTATGAAAGAAAGATGCGAGAATGCGCCTAACTTAACCCAGACACGAAAGCAAGGCTGGGCGTGAAGTGCGCCCAGTGGAAGTAGAGCTGCAGAGGGTTTTGTGGCCACACCTCAACACCCAGGCTACTCAGGGAGATGGGAGTGTGAGGAGGCTCAAAGGCAGGCAATTAAGACCTCTCCCAGGCAGCTGAGAAGGGGAGTCAGTGGCTGTGGGTCAAGAGGAAGGACCTGACCTGGGCCTCCAAATGTCTGGTGGCTGATGGGGGTAACCTGGGGCTAGGATTCACTGCTGAACCACTCTAGAGTGTGCGTGGGCCTATCAGTGACACTGAAGAAGGAGGCGCCCACTTGAAAACCAAGTAGCGTCACCACTCATCTGCCCACCCACAGTGTCTCGCCGATTGCCTTAGTAATTATTCAGGGATAGCAACATCCCTAGTCTATAAAACAGACATATACGGACATATGTATATACAAATATACCCATATGCCCAATCTACTTTTATGATGCATGTAGGTGTCACCAGGAGCCCGTGCTTTCATTTGTTAGTACAAGAAAAAACAATGTTTAAATTAGAAGTTTTTAATTTTCGTATTAGTCTCTGGTTTTACTAAAACATTTATATTGTCTGGTATGGAATGTGAAAAGATGACAGAGTTCTCAGCAAATTTATCTAAAATGTCATTTCAAGAACAAAAAGGACCTTTGCTTCAAGAAAAATCAAACTATTTCTGTCTTTCAAGAAAATGAATCTTAGCAGTAGAGATCTATGGACACAGGCACAACCTACACTGACATACGAAATTAATCTTATTTTAAGAAAACAGGTCTTGGTGTATGGAAGTTTGTTAATCTATAATTCTGAGTAACACTTTTTTCACCCTATTGGCCAATTTCTTTCTCCTTTTTTTTTTTTCTTTTTGAAGAAGGTTTTCAACTTTTAGAATTCTGGGCGTGTTACAGGGTCCCTGATTTTGCATTTTCATGTTTAGCTCCTGTTTTTTCAAGTAGCTGGAGCATGTGATGATTACCTGCTGGTTATGGAATGGCTTCGCTGCTTCTCGTCCCTCGTTTCTCTTCAATATATAATCAGCTTGGTTTTGTTGTAGTTATGGTGTTTGCTAAACAACCCCAGGACAACAGTAATAAGCTTTTAGGGGAGCTTGCTCTTAATATATCAACAAACACATTACTTTTCTTCAGTAAACATATCACCATTGCATTTCATTATTTTTATGACAATTTAATACAACAAATGTTAGAATTTGAAGTAGCACAAATCAGGAGACATATAATTTCCTTATTGGCTGATGTTTCTATGCTTTTTCTGACTCAGTCTGCTCAATTAAGCTATATGCAGGGTCGACCAAATAAATGGTGCTGTCTGCAGCATTCAAAAACTGTAAATTAAAAGAGATGACATACTGTATAAATAATAATCAAATTGTTCCTAAAATAGTTTTCTGCCTTCCCTTCTGTTCCTCCCTCCATCCTTCACCCATCCATGCAAAGAGCCATCTCTAAAGGTTTTTATTGTGTGTACTGTACTGGGGGGTATTCCAGAAAGCAGGTTATGCTAGCTCCCCTGATAAGTTTGAGACTAAGGAAGTTGATAACCTCAGCTTTCGGTTCCAGAAAATGTTTCAAGTATGTCAAGTTACCATAGCAACTCATGCTCCTGTTATAACCTGATCGAGCAGGTTTGGATGAAGCTTGGATTTGTTTACAGAAATTGAAGCGGCATGGCGTGTCCATTTGAAGATGATTTAGTGGATGAAGTTCAGATAATACTTTTCCACCGTGAGATGGTGATAAGACCCGCGTATGGAGCGTTGTAAAGATAAACATTTTTACTTTAGTCCAACAATTATTTGCCTGATTAAGATGAATTAATTTTTAGGTCACCCTTAAAATAACCGTAGTTTTCAGACAATTATTTTCCTTTCATTCAAACTAATTCAATTTAGTAGGTGTAACTTTGGTGCTGCCGTTAGATTGGCACCGCAAGGGATTCTGGGATATCATTCCCTTTGCCTGTCTGGATGGATTTGGGGTTTAAGTGTGGGTTGTTGACAGAATGATTTTAGTTGTATTGCTATTTTACTGTGTTTTGCTGAGTTGTTTTGTCCTACTATGCTTACGTCTCTGTATCATGAGTGAGACTGAAGGAAAGGATGATGAGTTTATATAGCACCTCTAAAGCTGAAAACTGTAATAATAATGATGGAAATTCTTTGATGAATTTATGTTCCTTTCCCGTCCTTTTTATTGTTATAAAAATGAGCATATCTGGCTCAATGATTATGTGAGAGTTCAAGACATATAAGTAATTAAGATTGAAAAAGATTAATGGTGTAATGTGATATTTAGTTAGATAAATGTGTAAATTTGAGTTGTATAAACAATTATTGAGTTTTATAGACGTAAGAAATTAGGTTGAATAACTAATAGAATAAATTTATTTAAGATTATATATATACATATATATATATATATATATATATATATATATAGATATATATACACAAATATATATATATACATATATATACATATATACATATATATATACATATGTATATATATATATATATATATATATATATATATATATAGATATATATATAGATATATATATATATATATATATGCATGCTTCCTGGAAGTGTCTTCAATATACATAAAATTTTAATTTTTAGAAAATTCTAATTCTGAAAATGCTAATGTACTGTAACACTCAATGTGATCTCTGTTGGTGAAGATATCTTAAATCTGTTTATTGGGATTCTAAGCCAATATCCTCTTTTTGCATTTCATCCTCCAAGAAACAGGTGTTGTAGTTGAACTTGATTTAATACACAGAAGTGTAACATTGCATTGCCACACAAAGGGCTGGATGGCTGATGACAACTAAATAAATTTACATTGAGCATCCTCCATCGTTTTCTCAGCAGACTACTTCCTGTTGCCTGATTTCCTATTGCTTACTACAGTCAGATAACAATGACTTTGCTAATGTGCGTAAAATTACGAGGAGAATGAGAACTGCGCCCTGTAAAGCATGGCTTTTCAAGTTGGTGAAGATATCTTATTCTTTTTGCATCCTCTCTGTCATTTATAAAGGGCTTTGATGAAATATTTACCAAGGAGGCCACATAAATAGCAAATGCTGATGTGAAGTAGGAACCAGCAGTTAACCCACTTCTGTGAATTTGTCAAAAAATCTTTTTTTCTGATCTGGATCAGGATGCTTTTTGGCAAAAGCTGCATGTTTACTCTGCCACATATGAGACTTTGTTGTTTGCTAATTCATTACTTATGAATCATGCTGTGAAGTCATTGAAAGCAGACAAATCTGCCTAGGTGCCATTAAGCGTACGGTTTTCTTCATGAACTTCAATTTTCTCATTGTTGTCCTACCTTGGTCAGAACGTTGTTGGGAATAAATTGTCCATTTAGTATCAAATTTGAAACTGAAACTAAATAGAATAGAAATAAAAGTTAAGCCAATTTTCCAAAAGATTCTTTTTCAAACAAACTTATATATATATGTATGTATGTATGTATGTATGTAAGTATGTATGTATATATATATGTATGTATGTATATATATATATATATATATATATATATATATATATATATATATATATATATGCTAGCATTTCATTGCCACCAGCTGAACCTCAAAGCTGGAGAAACTGACAGCTGGCAGCTGCCGACACGAAAGGTGAGATCGGAAAACTACAGCAACTCCTCCACCTGTAGCTGCAGCCAGAGGAGAACTGAGGAATCTACAGCCTGGAGGAAGAAACTCTGAGATTGGCGTCAAGTCTCCAGCCTGAAGCCACGTCTCTGTCAGGAACATCATATCCAGCTCCCGGGAAGTAAAGAAGTCATTCAGGATAAATGATTTGTTTGCGAGAGATCTGGCATTGTTGAGGGCTGATCTCACAAACATCTGACCGGTACTGAAGGATGAGGAGGCCCGACACAGTGGAAGAAGATTCCCGAGCTCCACAGCGCGTTTGGAGAACCGGCGCCGACGGAGAGAGAAGGCCGCTGCCGGTAGGTGAGCCTGGTCCACCGCTGCTTCAGGAACAACAGACGTGATTCAGCGCAAGAAAGCAGAACGATGCCGTTCAGAAGATCTCCGAAGGGTCTTAATCCTCAGAAGAACCCCACACCTCTTTCCCCGTCTCCTCAGACGCCCTTCTCGCTGACAGCTGGGCAGGATGCGACGCAGGTAAACGGGTATTCCAGAGAGGAGCGGTGACGAGAATGGAGCTTCATATTTAAAAGTCCGTTTAAAAATAAATTCCTGGTAGTGCTCAAATTTTAGAAGAGCTTGGCGATCATAGACCAGGGGAGCAGATACAGGGTGCCAGCTTATTAAAAATAGTAAAAAAGCAACAAACAAAATTAGGAGAAGGGCTGACAGACGGCAGGCCGCACACGCTGGCGCCATCATCATGCCATGTCACCGCATCACACACTCAAAGCAATAGTAAAGGCCCCCGATGAATAAATCTGAATATAAGCACCCATGTATTTCAACTGGTGCAGAAATCCTGAATTATCTTGAAAAGTTCAAGGATATAAAGGACAAGTAGTCATAACTGGAAAAAGCTGAAAGAGCTGAACATTTTAATGGTTAAAGTACCTGAAAAATCGGAGGTTAAGCGTCAAAAAATGGCAGAAGATACTATAACAAAGAAACAGGAAAACAATGGGTTGACAGCTTTATAGCATTCAACCAAAATATGTATAAATTATAATTTACATATAAATTGAGATGTTTAGCCCTGATTCTATAAAAATTATTTCCTTAAAGTATGCTGTCCTGTTAAAAAGAGATTTCATCTCTTATTGTTTCCTTCTCATTTGCCCTGTTCCAGACAGAATTCAACTATCAACTTTTTTTCTATTTCTACCAAAAATGACTGAATTTATCTTCCACAGACACATGCAACACTTTTTCTCATTTCACGGCATGAAACAAACACATTTAATTCCTGTGTGCGAGTCAAAACTCATTTCTGAGTCCCTACTTTTATTTGAAAAGTTTTGTTCATGTTTCAAAGCAGTTGGAGCTTGCGGCTGTGTTCACCTGCTGTCCATAAATGGCCTCAGCTGCTCCTCGTTTCTCGTTTTCTCTTCTGTATATAATCAGCTTGTTTCAGTGCTGCTCTTTGTTCATTGTGATTTGTGAGATTGTTGGTGTGGTTCTCTATGGCAGGCTGTGAAACTGAAAGACTTGTTGAACTGATTGAGAGAATTTACACTGAAATTACAGATTTCACCTCAGTATTTCTGTATAATTAAAACATTTTTGTTAGGGATGTAAGTAGAAGCCCCATGAAGCTTTCAAAGGGGTCATGTAATTGTGCCAGAAAAATGAACAAATTATTTATGGCAGGGGTGTCAAACTCATTTTGGTTCGGGGGCCACATTCAACACGTCTGATTTCAAGTGGGCTGGACCACTAGTGTAAAAGTAAAATAACAGCTTTGTTTTAGTTTTTTTTAGGGATGGGAATTGAAGCCCCATGAAGCTCTCATGGGGCTTCGTGTAAATGTGCCAGAAAAATGAATGAAGCATTTGGGGCTTCGAAACCACACAGAACAGCGGCATCTGGTGGCAGACAGGACGTATATCATCTACTCCACTAAGTTCCTTGCCCTTGTAACACTTCAGTGTGGAAATAAAACAAAGACAATGTTTGAAGATTTGTGAGAAGTGCTTGTGTTACATTGTGAATGCCATGTATAAAATGAGAATGATTGATTGTGAACCTGGGTCTAAAATGACTGGGTGGGATACATGTTATAGATTTTTATTTAAAAACAGAATTTTCTCCACTGTGCTGGGCTTCAGCCTGTTTCGTCTTTGACTGACGATTTCGCCAGCCTTGGAGAAGATCCTCTCACAAGGCACAGATGAAGCTGGTGTGCATAAAAACTTCATTGCCAGCTTGTAGAGATGTGGGTATAGAACCTTGTGGGTAACCCAGTATGTCAGTGGGTCCTGAGTCCTTGGGATGTGAGGTTTCTTAAGTACCTAGAAGGACATTAATAGCCTATTGTCATGCACCAGTCTAAAATGAGCAGAAGTTATGATGAGGATTCTAATCTTTACTGTACCTCTGAACCTCCACTGTTGCACTGGCAGTTGTGCTGGTCACCTGCTGTTGAACCCCCACATGCCTGTCCAGCAGGGCCCAGAGACCACCATCTTCCTGCTGACTTGAAGGACCTTCTCTAGGTGGTGACTGTGGCTGTGCCTCTGGAAGTAGCGCCTGCATTGTTGCAGCACACTCTTTAGTGAGTCGCTCTATGGCCGTGTGGGCAGAGCCTTGGCTGCAGAACCCCAGCTCTTTAAACCTTGGGTCCAACAAGGTTGCCATTGACAGAGCAGTGACCTTCTCCAGAGCTGAAAACCTCTCATGGAGATTGTTCTTCAAGTTAGTGGCCAGTTTTTCACCAAGTGGGTGTGTGATCTGACCACACCTGCTTGAGATGTAATGTTTCAGCATTTTGACCATGGGAATGACTTTGGATGCTGACACTCGTTTTTCTGTCGAAAGCTCAACTGTGGCCTCTTGAAACGGTGAAAGAACGCTCAAGCAGTGGTGTATGGCCTGGTAGTCCTCTGAGGTGAGTGGAGGAAGGTCCGTATGGAGGGTGGCCAGAGCTGCCCCCAGTGGCTCTCTCTCCTTAAACAGCCTTTCCAACATATTAAATGTGCTGTTCCATCTTGTTTCCACCTAAGATAAGACAGCAAGCACGTTTTAAAGGAGAGAAGAAAGTAACACAATAAACAACTGCAAAGACATTTAAAATCTTAGATAAAAAAAAATGTTTCACCTCTTGTATTAATTTGTGCTCTGGCCTGGCCAGCTGTCGCTGCATCTCTGACAGCTTCTCCTTCACTGTGGTGCTGGATTTAAAAAGACCGACAATCCTACGCCCCTTACTTCGGATATCCTCTAGTTCAGGGGTTTGGGCAAGGGACTTTTTCACCACCAAATTAAGCATATGTGCAAAACACATTATGTGCCGAAGCAGTAATATATTAGCACATGCAACCATGTTGGGAGCACAGTTTGTAACCAGGCCTGTCACCTGTAAGAAAGATTACATGTTCACAAATCATGTATATTAGGTAGTGGGAGGCCATATTGATGAATGATCTTGTACTTTATTGATCTGGCTCGCACCTTCCCTTTAATTCCCCATTCTTCCATGAGAAGATTTTTGGCCTCAGCCAAGTGAGCTGCAGTGTGGGTTTGGGGAAACTTCAGAACCCCCAAGACCACAGAGGCCAGCTCCACCTAGAATGAATAAAATCAAACTGAGATACATAAACCAAAGCATTGCACAAAGCAGGGGATACCTACCTCCTCGGTGATAAAATGGCATGTTACAGCCAAGTAAGCGTCCATGTTAATGGATGTCCACATATCTGCTGTAAGGCTGACAGCAGAGGCCCTGCTAACCACATCTAAAGCCTTCTCCTTTTTGGCTTTGTACTTCTCCTCCACCATTGTCCTCAAGGCCTTCCTATTAGGAATAATGTAGGATGGGTCCAAAAGGTTGACAAAAGCCTAATAGTGACAAATAAAATACAGCTTATTGTGTACACAAAAACATAAATAATGTAAATGCTATATAATATTAGCCACCTTACCTTAAAGCCTTTGTCTTCAACAATTGAAAATGGTTGTGCATCCATTACAATCATATCCACCAATGCAGAATCAAGTTCTTGCTTTCTTGACACTGCAAAATATACATATGAAGAAAAAAAAAATTGTAGAAGCTGGGCCTCTAACCCGGAACCTCAGCATTCACATGTCACTGATTTTTCCACTGAGCTATCCGTTTTGGTTCTTATTTAGAGTGCCATTAGTTGGATATATTCTTATTACCAATATGAGGTGGATTGAAGGCTTGATTTGCCGACTGCGGAGTTTCAACATGATGAACGGAGCGGAGATGTCGCATCATGGAGGATGTACTATCATTGAATGCAAATTCATGTTTGCAAATCAAACATTGCACCTAAAAAAGAAATGGAAAGAATAAAAATGATTCCTTTCAACTGACAGACATACCTATAAAACTGACATAATCAGCAATGGCTACTAATAAAATAACGTTAATAGTGTATTACCTTATTTGGAGAAATCAGGTTGAAATGATCCCAAGCCACAGAACGTTTTTTACCGGGTGCCATGACGTTGATTCTTACGATACACGGGAAACAACAGAACTGGTCGGGAAACGTTGTTTGGGATTCATCTGTATTTATAGACAACAGCGCGCCCTTCTGATCAAACACACCTGAGATCTGAAACCTGGTTCAGGTGAGTGATGCATTTGGCGCGTCATACGTCATCAATCACGTGATCTGCGCTGGTTGACACACGCTTCGAAACATTGTGCCGAAACACTCTGTTTCATGAAGGTGAACCGCGCGCCGAAGCCCCGTGTCAAACGGGCCATCCCTAGTTTTTTTACTCTGTTGGAAAAAATGCCTCATCCAAAATAGTAGCCTAACCACTTTGGGCGAATGGATCTCAAAATTAGTTTCATTTAAAAAAAAAAACTTCGTCTATTTAATTTTATAAAGACTGAAAATTTAACATTTGACATGGTGAAACTTTTCTTTATGGTGAGTCTCATAGTGGTGCTGAATGTTATGTTCTTTGAACAATGTGACCTGATGATGGCATATCAAACATGTAGCTTTTGCATTCAGCTCTGTAAACATATTAAACAGTCCATTTTTCCTGGAAAGCTCAGCAATCCACTTCTTTTTGATGACATTTTGGTCATTAGGGTGTCACTATGCTGGTCATCCTTGTAGCAACATAACAGTGGTAAGGCTCATAGGGAACCAAAGTGTATCTTACCTAGATGCAGAGCTGTTAGGTTTTGCTTTTGGCACATGCAGAGATATGCTGTTTCACCTGTTTTATGTTTCCTTTGCTCCCCCTACTGGCGGAATTGCGCATTTCGGTTATTTCCTTAAAAAAAAAACATAACTCGCCACAAGAATAGACCCTTATGATTTTTACTGTGTGTGGACCGGACTACACCCCCTGGCGGCCCGCATCTGGCTCGCAGGCCGTATGTTTGACACCCTTGATTTAGGGCTTTGAAACCCCACAAAGTGTTATCTGGTGGCAGACTGGATGTAAATAATTTGCTTCAAATAAACTCCTTGTCCATGTAACACCTCAATGTGGAAATGATAAAAAAAAAAAGTAAAACAATGTGCCACGATTTCTGTAAGAAGTCCTTGTGTTATGTTCTGGATGCCAACTATGGGGGGGGGGGGGTGCTTGTGAACCATAACCATTGTGATGTGCTTAAATGGAACTGGTCTCACTATCACTATCTTTTTTTTTTTTCAATGACTGAATATTGGTTAAAAGTATACCTTAACAATAAACACTCTTCTATAATGATGTAACGTTAAGAATTTACCTACTATTGCAAGTATTAAAAATTAAAATAAAAAACTGACAGAACATTGTTCTGTCTAAATGTACGGTTCTAAAGGGGTCAAAAATGCTATTGTTTCTGATGGAGGGAACTCCATTTTTGAGTGAAGAACATTCACAAAAATAACTGAAATATGTATTTTGATAGTTCGAGTCACATGACAGTAACACAGCACCTCAGGTTCTGGTTTCTTGAGTGGCAGAGTTGTTAACATTAAGACATAGACACTTTTGTGGCCCACTCTGCCTTTCTTCCACTTTTCTACTTCCACTCTATTGGACTTAAGTTGCAATGAGTTAATATTGGGTTTGACAGCCACGTGATTTGCTACTGCTGAGTCAAATTGTAGCCTCTTTCTGAATAGTTCTGTGTCAGCATATTCCAGGAGCAGGGCATCATGCATCTTTTTGTAGATTGTAACAAAGTCATAAAGTCTCCTCACAGTTTTCCATTAGAATCTTATTTGCTTCAGGTCCCACTGGCTTTTCTCCAGTATCCCTTGGGTTCTGTTGGCTACTGTGAAGTTCTATAAAACATGGCTCTGCTGGAATTACACATTTTCTATGCAGCTAGTCAAAGCATTCCATGTTTCAATTTGATTAGGATATTTTCTGTTTCCTGGACTGGCTGACTTTGTTATACCGCTTACGTGTGTGTGTGTGTGTGTGTGTGTGTGTGTGTGTGTGTGTGTGTGTGTGTGTGTGTGTGTGTGTGTGTGTGTGTGTGTGTGTGTGTGTGTGTGTGTGTGTGTGTGTGTGTGTGTGTGTGTGTGTGTGTGTGTGTGTGTGTGTGTGTGTGTGTGTGTGTGTGTGTGTGTGTGTGTGTGTGTGTGTGTGTGTGTGTGTGTGTGTGTGTGTGTGTGTGTGTGTGTGTGTGTGTGTGTGTGTGTGTGTGTGTGTGTGTGTGTGTGTGTGTGTGTGTGTGTGTGTGTGTGTGTGTGTGTGTGTGTGTGTGTGTGTGTGTGTGTGTGTGTGTGTGTGTGTGTGTGTGTGTGTGTGTGTGTGTGTGTCACAGCCACACCGGTACCATGGCAGCCTAAAGTCCCTAAAAATAAATACATGACATAGGATGTGAAAGGGGCCAAATTTTACAGTCAGGTTATAAATATCGAGTAGATACAAACCCAACATTAACCCAGACCACAGAGTAGCATGCGGGAGAAAATATTACTTCAAACTGGGGATGGGGAGTGGTAAATATTGGATATCCCACAAAGGTCCATAGGTGGTCTCTCAATTGTTAGAAATGTGCTTTGAGTGGATTATTTCCCACAGTATGTTGAAAATGGTAATCATTTATTCATTTTCTATTCCATTTTTCCCTTTCGGGGTCACGGGGCTGACGGAGCCTATCCCGGCCACTTGTGGGCGAAGGCAGGATATGCCCTGGACAGTTCGCCAGTCTGTCCTCAATCCCACATCCATTCACACTCACACCTAGGGACAATTTAGATTAATCAATTAATCTTAATTATTATGAAGCATGTTTTTGGATGGTGGGAGGAAGCTGGAGAACCCATGCATGCACGGGGAGAACATGCAAACTCCACACAGAAAGGTCCCCATTGATGTTCTATTGCAGGTCCCCCAGCCGGGACTTGAACCGGGGGCCTTCTTGCTGTGAGACAAGAGCGCTAACCACTGCGCCACCGTGCATAATAGAATTAATCACTGATAGCACATCTCGAAAATGATGTGGTAAACCATAACTTACCTTCCACCTCCCACGTGCAAGACCACTTCTCCAGATCAGTCTTGCATTCCTGTGTTTACATCATTGTAGCACCACCTAGTGGTTAAACCCTCTCCCGACTTTAAGGATTTCCGTAAGAAAAAAGAATTACTGGCCCAAAGTCACTTAGATGGTTCCCAAGATCCAATACCTTTAATATTTGTTCCGATTTTTCACAATCCCTTAACATTTTATCCTGAACCATCCATAATTTTTTTTATTTGTTCTTTTTCCATAACTGAGTAGTTTGGCACACAGACAAATGCTGTTAAAAATGTCACCCCTGCCATCTTTGGCAGAGATCATGGATTAACTTCTAATTTGGGATATTTTTCCGATGGATGTTTAATACCTTAGTGGGCAACTCTTCACTTAGTATTTGCCCCTCCAAATATATATATTGCAGTCTTCTGGAGTGATTGTTTTGTCAACATCGACTGTGCCCATTTCTTCCATCAGTCCTATGAGGTTCTCTGCAACATTTGGCCCTGAGCAGGCACTGCTGAACAGAACAGTAGCCCCCAGAAGAACCTGGTCTATTTTTTTTAAAGTAGATGAGCATGCCAATAGTCCAGAAATGTGCATCCCCAGCTTGTAGTGTGGGATTTCTGCAAAGAAATGTAAAATATATTGACATCACCATTTAGAAACATGTCTACATTTTTATCCATACCCTATAATGTACTTACTGCTTTTTGCACAGGTCCTTGGCATTCCTCATGATGTGACTTAAACATCGATGGAGAATTGGCAACTTAAATTGTTCGCTGGAATATTGGCCAGTGACCAGCTGATGGTACTAACACGAGATCCTCCAGGGAACAGTGACGAAAGGTCATGGAAATGGAATGGTACAAGAGATGATCATTACAGATGATCATGACAGGTCTCTTGTTTACCCCATGTCCATACAGTCTCACGAGAACAGTCTGAAATACCTGCAGAAAATATGTGACCGATGCATTGGTGCGGCTACTGGCAGTGGGGATGAACCCTTGGATGGGTCTCTCACCACCAGTTCATACACATAGTATGGTGGACTTTGCATGCTCTCTTTTTTTTTTTTTTTTTTGAATGATGCTGCCTGTTGCATCAAAGTAAACAATGTCCTCTTTGCATCTTCTGTAAAACAATGTTTTCTAGGACCACAACATGATTCCTTTGGGGTGCAGCATCACTTTCTGCCGGACCTCAGTGTCAGTGCTTAGCTGGTTGTCAATAATTGTTTGGAGACTTGTGATCTAGAATGTGGCCTTTCCGTCTGCCTCTGAGTCCATGCTATACTCTTTAACATACTGCATCATCCCTGCATCCTGATTGTACCACAGTTGGTGGCAAACTGAGCATAGATTCCAAGTATACGCTCCGGGGGTGCTTTGTTTTTAGTACGTTTGCGGTGGTCTTTCGTGAAACGGCATGGACTGGCCGGCTTTTTGTCTCCAGGGTGTTGTGGCACACATTACCCCTTGAAAACATAACCACTGCTTTCAAGCTGCTCTCATCAGTGACTGTCACAGCAGCATTAACAGGACACGCCTCCAAATGACAATATGAACAACGGAAAAGAAGTTACTTTGTCTTTAAAAGCAGGGTTTTTACATTGCAATGTGTTAAACCCAAAGCTGCAGTACATATTTACCGATCTGAGACCTTTGGCTATGACATTGGTCCACTGCAGTCCATGGAAGTGCCTGCATGACTGCATGCTTTTCAAATTTTGCCAGTCACTTTTACTGATTTAATAGAAAACATGGTTGTGGTGGCAAGGGGTATTGGAAGGTGTCCAGGTCATTGGTGCTGGGTGCAGAGAAATCAAAGGTATTCCCATTCTGACCCAGACTCTATAACAGATATGTCTGTTACCAAAATGTAATTTTTTTTTTTCACTGATTATTTGTGAAATAGATTATCACATTAAATTGGAAGTTGTATTGGAGTAACAACTACAGTGCCAACATGCGCTTCAAAACTTGTTGTATAAAATGTTCAATTTCCAGTAAGACTTTACAGATGCACATTTTTATGAGACAGTGTCAAGTACCTGGAAACATTCAATTTTATTACAATACCCTGTCACTACAGGGTGAGGATTTGGATTCAGAATTAAGGCTCTCACCCAGGTTCGGTCCTGACTGTGGAAACACATCACTAGCCTGAAATCATTAGGCTAATTAGTGTTTCACATTATTGAGATTAATGTCCGATGCAGTGCTGTAAAGGTAAAGTGTGAATGGCAACTCATGCTATCATCCATTGGTAAGTCTTCGTCTTCACTAGGTAGACATACCAATGGATAATAGCAAACAGTCATTTCCCCACACATTACTATTTTACTGTGTGTGTGTGTCATCCCCTGAGGGCCTCTTTTCTGTTTCATTCTTGCTCCCCTCCTAATCATTTGTGACCATTAAAGGTTCCTGTTGAAAAATGTTGTTGCTGAATACGATTTAATGTTTAACTATTATGAATATCAGCCATTATGTTCTACAATCACCTTTGCATAATTGGTAGCAATTATAGCCATTTTCTTCCTGTTCTTACAGGTGTTGGGCACTTGCAACTCCTTGCAAACATTTTTCCTGAACTCTGCTTCAGCGCTAACACTGTAGTCAGTGACTGGCTCCAGGTTCTGTGAATTTAGCAATTGCTCCTGCTATTTGTCCATGCTTTTAGAAGTTTGCTGTGCCTTTTTCAAAAAAGTCAATGTGTTGCGTGCTTTGTTCATATAGTAAGCCACAGTGTCATCTACATTATGCACAATATGACCAATAAAACAAATGGCCAACCATGTTCTACTGCTCCAAAGGGTGAAATATTGATGATATACAAACCCTTCCAAATGTGGAAAGCATACAAAACCTGCAGGAACAAAATAGTACATTGGCAATTGGTGTGTCAATAGCGAAAAATATAAATTAGGTTTTGACAGTAACAGGATCCTCAAACCACACAAATAATCTTTGTAGGTTAAAGTCTCTTTGTAGAAGACTAACACATCAGAACTTCTAATTCTTTTGAGCTGTACAACATATTGCACACACAATTCATAAGCTCTTTCTACATATCCTAGGAACATAGCTTTTACACGGCAGATTCATATTTCACACTAACAAGTAAACTATATTTGGTATTACTCATACAAAAGTTATAGTGATGGAGGCAAATAAATAAAACTTCATTAAAACAGCACTTACACTTCTTCTCATGATGAATTCAATGGAAAAACTAAGGTCCTGCAAAACAAGAATCCAAGGATGTGGATATACTCTCACTAATCTAGGCAATACCAAAGTGGTGGAGCTGAGAAACTGAGGTTATTCATGTATAAGGGCCCAATTTTCTCTCAAGCCACACATTGTTGAATGACTAATATCGTTTGAATGAAGCTTGATAAGTATTGATGAGTGGTTTGTTTCCAAATTACAATTGTCAAAACAATTCAGTAAGATATAATCGAGAAGAATGGTAGAGGAAAATATGACAGAAAAACTGATCCTAAACTCCAAACGTGTGTTGGTGAAGCTCATTACCAACAATAATTCAGTGAAGTTTTGCTTCATTTTTAATTAAAGTAGCATTTTGGATTGACATGAAATACTTAGATTATAAAGGTGGGATCCTGAATTGGACCATGTCTAAAACTCTAATTTCCTCAAGTAATTTTTCTTCAAACTTGCTGTGATGTTAGTAAACATAATTGTCAACAATAATCTAGTAAAAATTTTTCATTTACCTTAAAATGAAGTGACTTTAGAAAGATGACAGGACATGATCAGATGTGCCCATTTAGTAAAGTTACCTGGATTTACCTAATTCTTCTTATGTCATTGGAAAGGGCATAAAGAAAGTTTTTCCAATGACATAAAGATCATCCAGATAGCTCAAAGAATGAGAGAGTGATGTCTCTTTAAAATGTGCAAATTCTGTCCGATGAATCTGCTCGAATAAACAGCAAAGTTGTACAGTTTATGACCAAAAACAAGGACGAGAGGGTTCAAAGTGTCATAACTTTGTCATTCTTTGTCTGATTCAAGGAAGGGAGGCATCATTACAAAGCTAGTGAAAAGAACTAAAATAAGGGAAGAACAAATCTGTCAAATCTATGTTTATTTCCAAATGATCACATAAACATAACTTTTCTATTTTTTTTTTACTTGTCCTGTCCAACAGCTGGGCAAACAGATGAGAGCTGAAAGCCTCTTGTGTTGGACATATTTTACTTTAACAGGGGTTATGAATCTTCAGACAGACCAGAGGCATGTCTGAATAAACCCCTTTTTGTAATCTTGGACTAACGTTTTTCATTTTAATCAAATTTGAAAATCTTAGTGCTCAACGAATCTAATAGTTCCATGTCTGGTCCATTTTGGTCTCTCTTCTCAACAGACTTATCATGTCATTCTTCTTAGCAATAATTTGTTTTTTACGTTTTATGTCCTGGTTAAGGTATTTCACTTGTTGCACACTGCTTGATTTCAATTTCCCCTGCAAAGCCTTCACAGTATCATGATTTTTCTTTTTCATGTCAGATTTGCTCTTCATTACAAACTAAAGTCTCTTTTTAATTGCTTTGCACCTAGGAGTTAAGTGGGTTCTCTGAGATGTTCTCACATGACTGAGTGGAGCTAGTGCATGGTTCTTCCTCAGCAGTGAACTCAGAAACCGTTACAGGGGATGAACTCATTACAGCTGGAGATGAGACCTCAAACTGAGATGTAGATAGATGTGACAATTAAGATTCATCTGAAACTGATGGGACCTCAGGTGAAGGCTGATCTAAGGTGTGCAAAGGAAATACTTGGTTACACACCCTGACATTGCTGCTTGTCACTTTAAGGCCTAAAATTGGTCTATTTTCAGAATTTTTTTTTCAACAATTTATGAATGTAACTTGAGTTCACATGGTAATTTGTTCATACGATTTTGGATATTTCCTGACTGGTGCGAAGAACTGAACGTTTTTGCTAAAAGTAAATGTTTAAAACATGCCCATTCCTCAATGGTGGAGCATCTGGGATGTTGCCATACTTCTCAGCAGTAAAGTCAACTACTGCCCCAGGCTTCTTTGGAGGCATCTGAAAGCACAGAAAATATTAAATGACCAAGTGGCAGATCCAATTTTACACAGAAATACAATGTGTAAACACATGATGAATTAAGTTAAATAAAATTTACAGTCAGGAAATATAAAAAATTATAAAAATATAAAATGTTATTTTTTTAGATAAATAATAAGTTTAAAAAGCATTTACTCAGTTACATGTTCTCCTGTATGACTGTAAACAATGGTAAAAGCAAATCACCTTGCTAGAAACCGACCACTTGACCACGAGGCTCTAATCTAAACCTCTGAAGGCCTAAAATCAATCCACTTAAATCTCAGCGATCCAGCGATAAAATAACATTTAACTGCTGTTGATTCGTAAAAATTTGTATTAAGTCATTTCGAGCTGATTAGTTTTGGTAGCTCTATGCTACTAAAACTATGCAACAATAAATGTATACATTTTCAGACGATGGTATTATCACAATTTCATAACTAAAATAAAAAAGCAATTCATTCCAAATATTATAATCTTCCTTCTGTCATGATGAGGGGAGGCTCGAGAGCCGGTAGGACCCAAATGCAGAGGCGGAGGCACACGGTTCAAGGGCAAGGGGGTTTAATAACAAAAAACGCTGCAGAGCAGGATGACAAAGAAAACAAAACTTACTTTGGCGTGGCTTGGAACAAGGAACATGAGCGTGGCAAAAAAACATGGAACTAGGCACGAAGACAGGATGACAAAAATACCATGACAAATCTAATGGACCAGCACAGGAGGAAGGCAGAGACTAGACTTATATACAGACAGGGCAGACAAGACACAGGTGAACACGATCAGGGCAAATGGGGACCAAAGGAAGTAAGACTCAAGAAACAAGACAAGACAGGAAACCTTTCAAAATAAAACGGGGAAACAGAACCAAACAAGACAAAACAAGAACTAAAACGAAAAACAAGTCACAACAAACTCAAACCATGACACATTCGTCTTTGAAACTACACAGTTCACAGTAACTTTGGGATATTGTGACAGACTGGGTGGATGTAAAGATGCGTGTTTGTTTCACTTGGAGATTTTGGGGATATGGCGGTAATGTTTTTTTATATACAATGGTCTCAAGGCAAAATCTGAAATATCTTTAACCAATTGTGGACAGTGTTTATTCAGATCAAAAATGTCCTGTGAAGGAGCTTTAAATAACACTGACGCGGATGCGAACCAGGTGAATTGTAGGCATAGTGTTGATAAAGGGTGACATGCGTCGCACGGCCTGACAGCATCTTGTCAATCATCGATCTCATTCAGGGAACCACACAGCTGACGAAAAGGAAAAATAAAAACACACAGAGAACTGGAGTGACTAGTTTTACCAGTACACTCCACCAGGGTCCAGAAGTGAGCCAATAAAGCGGGTAACCAGACCAGGTCAGTCATCTGATAAGAAATGTGTGATTTAAGGTTCTTGACCTCATTGATGATGTGAGTGAGATTCGCAGAGGAAGAGGGAATAAAAGTACAACAATAATCATGATTTAGCGCACAAACGCCGCCACGCTCAGCTAAAATGAAATCAAGCGCCATCCTGTGCTGTAAGATCACAGTCGTCATAGCTTTTTGTTCAGGGTCTTCATGAAGAAGTTCTGTCAGATGCAGGAGGGACGCAGTGCGATTTGTCAAGTGAAGCTGCATGTTTTACAGAAGCACCAGAAGAGGTTGAGAACTGTCGTAAATGCCACATGGCAGTGTGTCCGTTAGCAAGACATCAGACAGAGTAGTGAGAGCATAGGCAGTATGTGTCACCCCAACAGCGTCTTTTAAAGACGAACCGTCAGTAAAAAGCCACAATGAGTTTGGAATGGGCTTATCTACTAAATCTATCCTAGGCAAAAAAGTTTTCAGGGAACAATCCAGTCATGAGCTTCACCATCTTCAGAAGTGGGCAGAAGAGTGGCTGGGTTTAAAATTGTGCATCGGCGCACAGTAAGATGTGGTTGTGACAACAGGAGCGTCATACAGTGCTGATGTCTTGCTGGGGACAAAAATGCAATACGGTTTTGATTTAACAAAGCAGAAACGGCGTGTGGAACATGCAGAGTGAGTGGATGATACAGAACAATCTTAGCGCTTGCTAAAACTGCTTCTGCAGCAGCAACTACAGATTGAACACAAGGAGGAAGACCGAGAGTAACATTATCGAGCTTTTTGGAGTATTAACACAAAGGGCGAAAAGCCGCGCCATGTTTTTGACTAAGCACGGCGGTGATGTGGCCGTTCATAATGTCACAAAATAAATGAAAAGGTTCAGAGTAATCTGGCAGTTTCAAAGAGATCACAGCGGACAGAGCTGCTTACAGCTGTTCAATGCACTGCAGGTGTGAGGGAGTGAGAATGACAGAGGCAGAGCCTTTTACATCAGTGGGACCAGATAACAGAGAATACAGAAGGGCAGACATCCAAGAGTAATCCGGGATCCATTGTCTGCAGTAATTAAAGGTTCCTAATAGAGACATAAGCTGTTTACGTGAGTCTATTTCCCTCAAAGGTAAATGCAAACCAGAATTGAGATAATTCAGAAACAGGGATTGAAAAAAAGGCATTTGCTAAATCCACAACAGAGAAGAAACCAATGTTGTGGTTGCAGGTCATTTAACAAAGTGTGTGGGTCTGGCACAAGAGGGGCTCTGGAAACGACATTTGGAATTTACAGCTTGTAAATCCTGAACTAATCGCCAACCAACACTAGGAGGAGCTTCTGGAACAGGAAAAATGGGCCTTTTAATGGGCGAATCTGGGCATTCAACAATAGCCGCGTTTACATGGGCAAAAGTAATCGGAATGAACGCCTGATCGGAAAGAAAATGCGTCATGTAAACGCGCCATTCGGAATACTCTGCCCCAGTCAGACTCGTTCGGATCAGAATTTCTTTCCGATCTAGATAGGTGGGTTATACCGATCGTTTATCTGATCGTGGAGCATGTAAACGGTCATTCCGATCGTGTGTCACTACTGCTCTGGGTTACGTCATGCATAGACGGTGTTTCGCTGAGAGAAAGCTTTGGAGCGCATATGGGACCGACAAGCTGCTTTGCGGACGCCCCGTGAAAAGCGCCTCTCCGCTCTCGCTCTCGAGATGCGGGGCAGTAGCGCTTCGTGCCCCCCGACGCTCACTCGGTCCACTGGCACCCAAGTGAGCAGAGGAGCTGGATTAATAACTTCGTGTCTGAGGGGAGGAGGATGCTTGTTACGTGTGCGTTTTATTGCTTTGTTATGTGTGGGAGAAATCCGACTGCGAGCCGTCCCGCCGCTCTGGGTTAGCGGCTGCAGGACTCAGGAGGAACCGTGTTCGAACTCGGGCCGCTAGCTCACAGAGTGGCTTTGGGGCGGTCTGTGTGAACTTTTCAGAGCAGAAATAAATGTCGCGTGGTGTCACGTGGATTTGTTTCCAGTTGTGTCTCAACACATAAAGGCTGATGTTATTCCCACACATTTACGTGCAGCCAAGACGCAGATTGCTGCGTTTCTCGCATGGTTCTGGATTTTGCGTCCATCAGCCATGCTAATGATGTTAGCCTGTCCTAAGCCTTCTTCCAGCTCAGTTTCTTCTACAAAAAAGCACTGACCACACGGATTAAATAAAACGATGAGCGAACAGGCGCTTCATAATATTCATGACATTAATAAAAGCACGTTTGGAAGATCGTCTCGTATGACGGAGCTGCTGCACATGATGTCTGTCTGTGGCAGCGGTTTGTTTACAACGGGACCTATTTCCGCATCCGGGAGATTTTACACTACTGCGCATGCCCAAATCATTCATTCCGACCAAAGGTGTGAGCCATGGGAATGTTTGTTCTAATCGGAAAAAGGTTTTCTGATCCCATGTGCACGGGTGAATTTTAACCCGACCATTGATCCAATCAAGATATTCTGCCCATGTAACCACGGCTACTGGCTCCTGACTTCAAAATGGCCTCAATCACAGGACGAATGCCAGCGGCTTCAAAGGATATTGTCAAACATAGGACAGAAAACCAGATTTAGGTGTTATAACGACAGGGGCCACGTCATTAATCAGACCCACATCAGAAGGGCCTGCAGACCAGAGGTCCTCAGGAATGCTTTTAAGTGGTCAGTCCCGGTTATCAAGCAGAAATGCAGGGACCTGGGGCCTCATTTATAAAACCTTGCGTAGGAACATGGGACGTGCGTATGCACAGAAATATTCAGATTTATAAAACCGTGCACACACACACATCCTACGGATCTTTCCCTTAATAAATCACAATCAATCCTAAATGTAGCGCAGCTTTTGCGGCTTCATGACACGCCCATAGTTGCCTATAAATAGTCCGTGAAACGCCCACAAGTTAATATTCATGGATTGCGAAATCATGGCAAACAGAGAGGAAATCAAAAAAACGTAACTTCACTCAATGTGAAGTAGAAGTTATCGTTGGCGAGGTGGAAAAGAGGAGAAAAGTGTTGTTTGGAGGGCACAGTGTGGGCATTACTAATGCCAAAAAGGCACGTGAGCGGCAAACGGTGGCAGACGCCGTAAATGCTGTAGCCTCACAACCTCGGACCGTGGCTGAAGTAAAAATGAAATGATAAGTCAAAGCAAAAAAAAACGTCTAGCGCTCCATCGCCAGAGTGTGTCTGCCACGGGTGGGGGAAAGGGGACACCGGAGCTGACCCCTTCTGATAGAGACTGGCGGCAATTATTGAGGAATCCCTATTGAGTGGAGTGGTGACTGAGGCGAAGGGGGACACCGACGCGCCAGATGCACTGGGTGACACAGGTAAGAGAAATAATTAAAATGAATGCAGTCAAGTCACATGTATGCAGGCTACACAATTACAGTTACAATTACAATTAATATAGAACAATTTTATTTTAGTTGCTGGGTGTTCCAGCAGGGCCAGTGGTTACGAAGCTGCAGCGGAGCAGCCGTCTGGACCCAACGTCTCCACGGCACGCGGCTGTCAACCCTCAGTGGACGTGTCCTCACCAATGCAGTCCTTGAAATGCATAGGGAAGTCATTAGTTCAATCAGAGAGGTGGCTACGGAGTTGGGCGAAATCAAGACCGCCCTGACTGAAATAAACTGCACGATGAGGGAATTCTTGAATAAATACTAATTTACCACACCTTTTGTCGTTCTTTACAAGCGATGCATCACTTCCAAACGCTGGCGCACAGCAGTAGCATTTGGCTCAAATGCGTGGGGATGGGGTCCAGGGTCGGGGCCAACACACCAATCGACGCCAGGGGGTAGAGGCACGTTTTTAAGCTGTGCCACATTGTGTAGCACAGCACATGCCAGCACGGTTTGGCACACCTTTTCAGGCGTGTCCAATAACCTCCCTCCAGTCCAGTCGAGGCAGCGCCATCTGCCCTTACACAGGCCGATGGTGCGCTCCACTATAGCGCGAGCTTGGCTGTGGCACATGTTGTAGTGCCTTTCCTCTGCACTATGTGGGTTGAGGAAAGGCGTAAGCAGCCACTGTTTGAGGGGATATCCACTGTCCCCTGCAAAGATAGTGAAAGGGTTAAGACATTGAAGTACATTAAAATGTGAATGTCTATTGTCAAAGGTACCTAGAAGCCAGCCATCACGTATAGCACCAGCCTCGAGTCTGCGTCCAACACTGCTGTGTCTTAAAATAAATGAGTCATGGGTTGACCCAGGCCACCGAGCTACGACGTTAGTGAGCAACATGTCTGCATCACAAATAATTTGGACATTGATTGAATCAAAATTCTTTCTATTAATGAAAGTATTTTCATTAACGTTCGGTGCCCTTATGGCAACATGAGTGCAGTTAATAGCACCGATGACATTTGGGAAACCATAGCTGCAAATTGAGCTTTGTTTGCCTGTTTACCCGGCGTGTATGGAAACTTTATGGAATCATGGGACAAAGCTATTATGCCTTTTAACACGTCTGGCATTACCCGGCTAAGGGTCGGCTGAGATATTCCTGGCCTGTCAGCCAATTCCCTCTGAAAAGTGCCAGTCGCCAGGAATCCTAATGTAAGGACTTGAAGTGGGACTGGCACGGCGTGGTTCCTCCGGGTGCTCCTCTGTAACGCTGGGCCCAAAAGCCTGCAGAGGTCCAACAGGACGGCTTGAGGAAGATGGAACCGGCTCATAAGGCACTCGTCCTCGTTTGCAAGCAAGTCTTCTTGCTGTCTAAAGATGCGTTCTCTCCAAATTCTTCCATTTGCCACATCTTCTAAGAGCGCAAGATCAGCCATTGTGCGTCATTACGCATTGTGATGGGGCATTTTATTTCCATACATTTAATTGCATCTGACAAGCTACACATTTCGGTAATAATAGAAGTGGAAATGGGAAATTTCCATGTCGATCAATAACATATTTCATTTAATTTATTTTGTTAAATTTCATTCAGGACAGTAATTTTAGATCAGTGTTTTTGTGTCGTGGGAGATGGTCAAGTGTGCCATGGGAAATTGCCCTCATTAACTGATCTAAAAGCATTTACCATCTCCAGGAAATCGGCTCTTTGTTCATCCAAACAGGCCCCTGATAAAACACTGAGTAGTTAGGAATATGAAAGATCATAAAATTATTATTTCTTTGTGTTTATTTGATTCTATTAAAGACAGTTTGGTAAGAATGACGGTACCGTGATTTGGCTGCAGCTATAACCGTTTTAGGAAAAGGCCCGCCCCTTTAACCACTTCTGATTAGTCAGACTGATGACATGTGATTGAGCCTCCAAGAATGATTGGTGGAGACAGTTAAAGTCTTCACTTCCTTGTTTCGATTTAGCTCAAAAAGTCTCTCAGTTGTAACAAAAATACCAGCTTTAGCGGTGGAGCTTTCCACAGAATCCGGTGTCAGACCGTGAAATAAGTGAACAAAACAATGAAGCTCAGACGCTGGTCTGTCTGTGGTCGGCAGATTTTCGGCACTACATCTCCCATGATGCATTGGGTTAAAGTGACTGTCTTGGCGCACAATGAGTCCCTCCTCTTAACGTCTTAACAACGAACACACATCAGCAGTTTTGAATCTTTTAACTTAACTTTTAATACATCTTTTAGAAAAACTGCAGCAGCTTCCAGCTTTTTCTGCAACAATTATCACAAAAATGCATGTGAGATTGCAGAGGGGCTGTAGATCAACACAGACAGAGTTTTTCCTTTATTTTCTTCTCTTCTTTGGATGCTGGTGTGCCGCGGAATTTTTGGCAAGGTTAAAGTGTGCTGTGCTCAAAAGAGGTTGAAAAACACTGTTTTAGACATCCTCTTGTCCATTCTCTCAGCCTGAATCCTCAGACAGCCGTCTTCAAGTGATGCTCCAGAGACTCCCAGAGCACTGCTTCCACATCCAGGGTCTCCTAGTCCTCCAGGAGCAGCTCCAGGTCCCCCCCCCCCCCCCCCCCGACAGCTATGATGTTCAGCTGCACCTCTTCAGCAGCTTGGGTGACCACCTACAAAAACAATTTATATTAATTATTTCCTAACTTTACTCTTGAGTACATGTCATTTTACAGTGTTTTCATGGTCATTTCTACTGTTTTAGTTCATACCTCTATTGTGGGGTAATTAGTGGACTGGAAGTGACCCCCACCCCCACACACACACACTGAAGATCCATGTGGGTGAGACTCACATGACCACCCGCCTCCAATGGAAAAATGGCCGCCTCCCACCACAGAGAGATGCTAACCTCTGTACTGTTCAGTGACAGAAGTTATTGTTATTCACACACACACACACACACACACACACACACACACACACACACACACACACACACACACACACACACACACACACACACACACACTGTATTTTAACACTCAGAAGTTCATACTTGCTGTAAACAAATCCGTCTCATTGGAACATCGTACCTCCCACTCTTCACCCTCCTGATAGCAAACGCCTAATGAAGACATTTAATGTGAAAAAATTCCATGTTCAGTTAAGGTAGATTGTATGCATTTACATGACTTGTACATTTTTACCTCCAAAACCTTTGCTTTGAAAGTGAGGAGGGGTTGACCTTCCACCTGGTCCACGCTCATCAGGGGGGTTAAAGTGGATGGTGGATCCAGAAGTCTGTCTGCCTCCTTATTTATTTATTTGTGGGGCAACTGAATTGTTGGAAAAGTCCCAAGAAATGACTTTGGACTTTTCCTTCTCTCCCAAAATGCAAATATGCAGTGGTGGGGGGGGCTGTATATGGGCCACTCTGTCTGCTGTTGAGGACGTGTCTGAGTGCTATTCTGAGATGAGACAAAAAGAGAAAAGACAGAAAAAGTTACCCAGCATGGTCCTTCAGTTGTTACTACTTTATTTTAAATGAGCTGCTTTTCATATCCATACACATTAAAATACATCTATTAAGATTAGTTTAAAAAAAGACAATTTTATTACAATGAAAGACATTGAAATTCTGGTAGTTTTTTTTAAAGTAATATTTAACAAAATATTGTGATTATGTATCGTATTGCAAGACTTGCCAATACACACCCCTAAAAATTATAGGAAAGAAATGGTTTTGTAAAATGTTTCATTTGCATATGGAAGTAAAATTTACACACATTTACAACTATATAAATGTTTTTATTCTTCTTTTTCTGTTTGGTTATCATTTTCTTCAACGGATCCCAGTAGTTCTTCATCCTTCATTTCTAGGAAAAAGAAAACGGGTCAGGTAATATTATGAAAGTGATTATTGGTTAAAGTTGTTGAATGATATTAGCTTTGACTGGAAATTTACAGTGTGATGGAGCTTTTAAATTGTCTATCAAATGCGATAGGTGTTTTACTTCTTCTTGATGATTTATCTCCTTCTGCAGAAGTTTATTTTGTTGTCATAGTGCGTTGTTTTGTCTTAGGTTCTTGTTACAAGATCTAATGTTTCTTTTCCAACTTCACATATTGATTTATGTTTCTTCTCGTGGGACATTCTGGTCTAGGCTTGAGTACTGTTTTAAGAGGTAATAAAATATGCCAAAATATAATATAATATCAGTTATTGGAAAAAGGTAATGATGACTTTTAGAAGTTACCGCCAGAATTTGTAGCTTTACTCTGAGGTCATTTACTTCAGGTGTGTCATATTTGGGAAGCTTAGTGGGGCTTGCCATTTTCTGTGAAAGTAAAAAACAATTACATGCTTTTAAAAATGGTACAAATGGTATACATTACTCACATTAACAATCCCAGAAATATATTCACCATCTAAATATTTTCCCCTCGAGCTTAAATAATTTACCACAATAATTTAGTACATGCGTTTTTATTTCTGGTCTCACTCCAACACACACCTGAAGGAAGGCAGAGAAAACCCCCACAGTCACACATGTTAGCTTGAGTCCTGCTAACACTAACATACCTCTGGGTGCTGAATTTACCCTTAACAACGATTGCGGCCTCGTGTCCTGGTTTTATTCCTGTGAAATATGGGAAATAATTAAAACTGCTGCTTGCAGGTATGCACAACACGGATCTTGCTAACTTGGCAAGTTTCGGGTATATACTGGAGTTTATTCTCCACCAGCCAAGCAAATCTCCCTCAACAGCCATGGCATGCTTTTGACTAATGTACAGGTTAACCTCATCTCGAACAGATGTGCATTTTCCGCATTTGCCCACTCACTGAAAAAAGCCCTTTTTCGTTGCTGCAGGAGCCGGACCAGTTCTCCTTTTATTCTTCCCCATTTTGGCGTCTCCTGCTGGAAATACCGCAGTGGTGAATGTTCTTCCAACCAAGCTGAAGTCCGTTTCAGTAAAGTGACAAGTTATTGCAATATAACTCATCTTTCTGTAATCATCCGTCCCCAGATCGGTACTCATGGCGACGTCACAGCCACCTGCCAGAGCTTTCTTTACCCTCTCCTTTTTACCGCAGCCTGCTTGGCGCACGCCTTTGACACTGTGATGTAATGGGGGAAATCGGCAGCTATGCGCCCAAAAGTTGATCAATTCTTGGGCCAGACTGAAATCTTTGCCACAGACTACTGAAAATGGTCTAAGGTCCTGACAGCAAAAGTCCACGCACTTGTCTGTGATGGCCTGCTTAGCGCAAAGAGGGGTGGTCCTTGGTACAAATGATAATATAAGTGTAATATAGATGATGACGTATATCACTTTTGCCAGTACAGCTGTTTAAATGCCTGCTCAGCGTCGAGGTGCCAGTTTTTTTTGCTCTCATATGAAAGCAAAGCGCCACATTGACTACATTCAGCAACACAAGTTTCTGTATCATTTTCCACTATCAATTTGTAGCTTTTCCACACTTCACTCTTAGCGGCGGAGCATGTTTTTCTTTTCAGTTCCCCTGTCTTTAGTTTATCTTTGACTTCTTGTTGCTCCATATCGGGGGTACCTAAACAAAATAGATGCGGACTTGCGGGGGGAAGATTACATTCACGTGCACAATGCGTGCCCAAGCTCTGCATCTGCGCGCCGCGCTTCCTGTTCAGTAGTAGTCAATAATATAGCAATTACCTTACAGCGCCTTCCCTGTTTTAACCAAATTATTTATTTATAAAATGTATTCATTTGTTTAGTATCCACTGTAGGAAAGAAATCTTCGCTTTTCAGTTCTTTCCGTACATGCGTGTTCAGTAGTCGAGAGTGGTAAAGCAAACAAGGATTCAACCGGATTAAAAATACACAAAGTTTATTTCCCTGACAATAGTTCTAGAGCACAGATTAAAACATTAATGCAGACATATCTGGATTCTCAAGTAAAGATTTACTGACGCACAAGTTACATGCGAATTACTCGTAGATTTTCCTAAGAACAATGGAAGAGTTCGAAAACAGTCTTTTTAAGATGTGTTTGAATCTCCGCCTTCTGGAAAGAGCATGGTCGCTGGATCTCCGCCCCTGGTCGCTCTGATTCGTCAGCTGATAGCCCTCGTGCTTCCACCGGCCAATAGCTGAAGGTTGCCAGCTCCGGATCCGCTCCGCCTTTCCAGGGGTGGGGGCATTTCACCGGCGCACACAATCCATGATCAAAAGGAGTCTTCATCTGGTCCAAAAATAAATCATACCAGCCAAACGAATACTCCATCACCGGCACGAGATCAGAGGTCAGCTTCATCCTCCACATGAGAACACGAACCTGAACACTTTCCCAAGGATAAGGTGTTCAACCCAGATAGTAGAAATGTAGTCCATGACATATTTATTGCGTCTCTGGAAACTCCTAGATTTGCACAAAGAAGTCCTAGTTGCTGCTGCAACTACAAAGCACAAGTGAAGGTCACTGGAGAATAAGTCCTGTTGAGTTCAAAATGAGTTCACTTTACACTAAAGATAAAGCTATAACATAATGAAGAATAAGATATTAAAACGTACATTTTCTACACCACACATCGTTTTAGTATACATTTTTGTAGACATATTTATTTAAAAAGTCAGAGAGAGAGAAGCCCGGCCCGACCCTACCCAGATGTAATATATTCATTTTAGTGCCCGACCCGGATTTTGGGCCGGGTGGGATTCTGACTCGGGCTGGGGCTTAAGATCTTACCTCTAGTAGCTCGGTTGGTAAGGTAAAGGGCTACAACGCAGGATTCCAGGGTTCAATTCCCGGAGGGGAATAAACAATGGTTTATTTATACAAACTGGGGCAATTGCCATGTCAATGGCGAGCAATTCACATCACCCAGTGGGGGTTCTTGGGCAAGACCCTTAACACTACTGCCTCCCGGGTGCGGCTCGTCTGCACCTCACCGCTCACCCAGGGGATGGGTCAAATGCAGAGAACATATTTCAGACAGATAAAGTAGATAAAGTGCTACTTTCTATTATCTTTCTATTCATGTTTCTTTGTATTGAAATGGTAAACAAATAGGCCTTTACAGTAATTAACTTATGTAACTGCATTTTTATGACTTGTTGTGTAATGAATTCCAGCATTTTGATTCTTTTGTCACTTCTGCAGGATGAGTTGGACTCAACTAAAGAAACATGGAACAGTTATGTGATTCGTCCATCAAGTAATGAACATGTTCCTCATGGGCGTCCTGATGCAATGTTCTTGATTCCTGAACTTTATGAGATTGAGGTAAATTTGTGCCAAGTGTCAGAGGAAGATCTGGCCAGGTGTGAAGATGACTGTCTCCATTGCAGCGACATTGCTTGTGATGATGATGTGTTCCCCCTCTGTACCCACATTATGACACAAACAGTCTCAATGTTACGAATATTCGTTTTTTGTGTTAACACCCAGGCGATTTTCGCTGACTATGAGCCGAGTAAACATGCAATTTCATTCCCTGACATTAGATGGCGCTTAATGTAAATCAGACATACTCCTGTACACAAGGTGGCGTTGCGCAACTTTACTATTCTTAAAGTCGCTTTTCACTCAGAAGAAGAGAACCAGTATTTACACGCGTGTCACAGAATCAAACAAAGAAAACATGGATATCTCAAACACCACTAGCTCCAGCTCCAGTTCCAGCGATGAAGAAATTATTGTTCTGTTGAATGCTGAAAGACGCCGGAAAAGACGCCGATTTTGGGTACATCCCATAATTACGAGAAGAGAAGAACATGGGGAGTTTTATCGACTGATACAAGAGCTGAAAATGTATCATGAGCTTTTTCGGGGATATTTTAGAATGTCCGTCAGTGAGTTAGAAAATTTACTTCAACAACTGGCTCCCTCGCTGACGAAAGAACAGACACACTACCGTAAACCAATCGACCCAGAACAGCGTTTGGCCGTGTGTTTACGGTGAGTTCGTTTACATTGCTATTCACTTCAATGAATGTTGTAAACATATGTGAAGCGTTGTTAAAAACTAGTATTTGTCTATTTCTGTTTCAGTTTTCTAAGCACTGGGGACTTGTACCGCACTATTGCGTCCAGCTTTCGACTTGGTGTGTCAACTGTGGCTTCGATAGTGAGAGAAACCTGTGATGCATTGTGGCACTGCCTCAGAGATGAACATTTGCCAGTGCCTACTGAAGAGATGTGGAGGAGTACAGCCAGGAGACTCCATGAAAGATGGAATTTCCGTAACTGCTTGGGAGCCATGGATGGGAAACACATATTCATCCAGGCCCCTGCAAACTCTGGTTCTCTGTACTTCAATCATAAAGGTACATTCTCCGTTGTCTTGCTGGCCTTAGTTGATGCAGATTACCGCTTCCTGGTGGTTGATGTGGGGAGCTATGGCAGAAACAGTGATGGAGGAATCTTTGCCAATTCTGGACTAGGAAAGGCACTCAGAGATGGAACTCTGAATGTTCCCCCACCAAGTGAACTTCCAGGTGCTCCTGAGCTGGGAAAAGTTAACCATGTCATTGTGGCAGATGAAGCTTTTCCGCTGAAACCATATCTCCTCCGGCCATACCCTGGACGCCGCCTCCCCACAGACAAGAGAATTTTCAATTATCGTTTGTCTCGGGCACGGCGCATCTCTGAAAATGTATTTGGAAAACCCGGAAGCGTTGCCTGAGGATGCCAAAGAACTTTACAGGCTCAACCAAGTGTTGTTGACAAAGTTGTCAAAGCTGCTTGTGTATTGTGCAATTAATTGCGCCCGAAAGGAGAAGACCAGAATCATGCCACAGAAGATGACCATGATTGTGAGCAACCACTACAAGGCTTTGAACATTGTAGAGGGCAGCGGTACGGTGGCCCAGAAGGGTCACAACACAACACATTAACTTTATACACAACACATTAACTCACAACACAACACATTAACTTTATACACAACACATTAACTCACAACACAACACATTAACTCACAACACGACACATTAACTCACAACACGACACAATAACTCACAACACAACACATTAACTCATGGCCCAGAAGGGTCACAACACAACACATTAACTTACCTCACAACACTTTAACTCACAACAGAAGTAAATCAGCAATGGAAGTGCTTTTGTTCTGAAATTTCTACTGGGCTGAGCGGCTAACTACCTAACAGAAAGTAACGGCACAGTGAGCTGTGGAAGGAGCACGTTATTGCTACAAGAGAAGATAGCAGCAGGAGAACCATAGTAAAGAGAGAGTTTCTGGCAAACCAAAAACCACTGCATAAGCAGGCCAGAACACTCGAAACAGGGGAAGAGCCGAAATATAATCTATGGACCAGCACAGGAGGAAGGGAATGGCAAGACTTAAATACATACAAACGAGACACAGGTGAACACAATCAGGAAAGATGGGGACCAAAGTAAAACTCTAAACTACAACAAAACAGGAAACCCTACAAAATAAAACAGAAAATAACAACCTATCCAAAACAAACAAGGAACCAAACTCAAAAGGAAATAAACTGAAACTGTTACATTACCCCCCACCTCATGGAACCGCACCGAGGTTCCACCTATAGCCAAAGAGGAGGGGGCCTCGAAAGGCTAACATAAGGGCTGACATAGTCCGGAGGACGGCCGGGAGGCGAGGCGAGCCTGGAGAGAGGACTGAGCTGGGGTTCAAAAAGCTCTTCCATGTCTGTAGCAGATAACCTGACATTTGAATGGCAGAGAACAGGGGCCAGGACCTCAGGGTGCTGTTGCAGTGCTGTTAGAAACTGCAAGCTTTCAAGTCCATCTTTAAAACTAAAATGTAATAATACAGTGGCAATCCTCTGATTGCTGCTCAAGAAAATGGAAAAATGGACATCGCTTGTCACTCATAAACACTTTATGACGACTGTTCCGTTTCTTCGAAAACAGTCATTGCTAAACTATACCTGTGGAGTTGTAGACAAGACATTGGCTGTCTTCAGGACCATCAAATATGGGCCGTTTGTTCAGTGTTTTCCTCAAAAGGGAGAGGAATTTTCTTTTGGGACCACCTGTATCTAGACCTTCCTCAAATCTACCTTCATCATCAGAGAACTTGACAAGGAGGTCCTTGCTTTCAGAGAATGTCCCCCTTTTGAAACCCCTCACTGCTCCATCCCACATGTTGGAGTGGCAGATGTTAAATCTGCTGACGGCTTGGTGATTGATCTGCAGTGCCAGGTCTGAGATGATCTCCGGTACAGATGTCTGTAACACCCTGCCAAAAGATGAATAATGATTATTTTAGTTCTTTAACTTATCCAATTATGTCCAACAACTCTTCTAAAAAGAAAGAAAAGCTGGAAAAAAAAAATTTTTTTTTACTCGGCAATACTTTCAGCATCATTAATGTCCTCTCCACTGCCAGAATCATTCTGGTTTTCTATTACAGGAGGTACATAAAGTTCTGTGTATTTTCTGGAATGTAGCATACAAGTTTACATGCAGACATTCAGCAAAAAGTTTACTCTGCTTCAGTTAGTACAGTGCCTTTATGATACTAAGACATGGATCTCATGTAATTTCTTATTTTAAATCAAGAAAAGGCTGATGTTCTGTTATTGATGTGTCTAACGTTTTTTTAATTTATTTTTTTAACTTGTCCTGTCCAACAGCTGGGGCAGACAGAGCAAACTGAGGGCTTCTTGTGTTGGACATATTTCACTTTAACAATAGGGGTTATTAATCTTCAGACAAACCAGACGTATGTCTGAATAAACCCCGTTTGTAATTGAGGCCAAACTTTATTAATTTCAACCATGTTTGAAAATCTTTGGTGTTGGACCGGATGGAAAAGGAAAGGAGGGAAGAAGAGATGTTAGAGAGAGGGGGGGTAGGAGGGTGATAATAGGAGGGGGGATAAGACCATGAAACAGCATGAAGCAACAAGTTTACTGGTTGTTTATCATTACGGTAAGGTTCAAATGTAGTACAAAAAGGGCGGGGCCTGTCCACACACACTCAAATGTTATCAACACACCTGCTAGCTGAAAAGAAAAAGTCCACATGTCAACATGTACACAAAACAGATAGTGTTCACACACACATACTTATGCCTTTAAACCAACTAGTGTGAAATCTTTCATTCATTCAATCATGCAAACTGTTAGTGCAAAGGTGAGCTAACACCTGTGCTCAGGTGAGTGTTTATCAAATAAAATCAAATCAAACTTTATTTACAAAACACTTTTTATATAAAAATATAACCCAAAGTGCTTTACATTAAAAAACAACAAAATATAAAAACAAGCACTGACGATTTAAAAATAAATAAATAAATAAATAGGGCCCCCCTCCCCGTACCTAGCCTCCCCACTTCTTTCACACCTCCCACCTCTTAACTGATGGGAAAGGACAATGAGAAATAGGCTGAGCACAAAAACAGAATGCAGTAAACGCTGATAATTGGAACGTCCCCCTCCGTGAACAGCCGCATAGACAGCCAAATGCAGCATCACAGGCGGGGACCGCTCCACCACAGCTAAGCGGTGATGCAGGTCCCCATCTAGAGCTGCAGTGGCTGAACAGCAGCCGACCCAGAAGGAGGGGTTCCAGCTGAGTAAGCACCAGAAATAAAAATGAGAATGAACAAGTAAACATATTGATAAAAAAAATAAAAAATTCAAATGAGGTTAATTAAAATAATGCGTTAAAAATTAGGTTCAAGTTCATACAAAAAAGATAAAATGGATAGATAAATAAAACAAAAATAAAAAATACATTTAAATAAATAACTGAATAGATACATATAAGTGTGATGATGTGGGGGATTGCATGTTTTAGGGTGTTTTTCTTCTGCATGTTTGCATGTTTGTGGTGCTACCTGTTTGTTGCATGCTTTCTGTGGACACACCCCCCTTGTAACATAGCGCGCCGATCCACCACACCTGCTCCTCATCAGGAGGGACTTATATAAGTCCTGAGGAGGAAAGCCAAAGGAAGCCCGCGCTTTGGGAGAGGCGTCACACGCCGGCCGCGAGGCCGCACCCCAGCCAGAAGGTCGCACGCACGCCGACGGAGAGCACACGCACGCGCACAGGGAAGTCGCATGCCGGCACACGCACACGGGGCGCGGTTGGAGCACCGGAGCGACAGACGCAGTGGGGACCCACCGTGACCGCACACGCACCGGGAGCGCTTGGAACGCTGGAACCACCAGTCTGCAACGCGGTCAACACGCAGTGGCAGGGCAGGGACCCTGCCTGTGTTGTAAGTAGCCGGACGTGATTTTGCAGACTGGTCGAACTATGTCGGCGGGAAGGCTGGTGGCAGCCTCCATGGGAGATTGCTTGGTGCTGCCGTCTGCCTGTCTCCGCAGGATTCCAGCGTGTCCGGGGGGCCAGCTGGAGGTGACACGGAGGAGTGTCCGCGTTAAGCGCAACCCCAGAGGCGAGCCCCGCCTCCCAGGTCCAGGTGTGCATGTCCGGAGGGACCCTCGGCGCAGCGTCGGGTGAAGTCGACCCCAAAAGCCAAGCCTGGCGTGGAGAAGACGCCCCCCTGGTTGGGATCAGTGACCCCTCCCTATGAGCTGCATTTTTAAAGGGGTTTTAATCGTTCGTTGGACTTTTTAGCTCTCTTTTATCCTTTTTAACTGTTCCTGGGATTTTTATCGTGTTTTACTGTTTTAATCTGTGCCTAGAATTTTTAGACGCATTTTATGCTTGTTTTAAGTGTCTTAAAACAAGCATAGCGTAGCCCGCCTCCTGGTCTTTGTGAGAACTTGTGCTGCAGAGTTCTGGAGAAGCTGAAGATTCCTAATGTTGGTTTTTGGAAGACCAGCCAGCAGGGCGTTACAATAATCAACTTTACTCATAATAAAAGCATGCATTAGCATCTCCATGTTAGCAAGAGAGAGTAGTGGGCGGACTCTAGCCAGATTTCTACGATGATAAAAAAACAGTTTTAACCACCTGTTTTATATGTGGGATGAAAGTTAGCTTGGAGTCGAAAATAACACCCAGGTTTCTGATTGTTTCTGAATGAATTAATGAAAGTTCCTGTAGCTTCAGAAACTGTTTCTCTCTCTTGGCTTCAGGACCGATAACTAAAATTTCTGTTTTTTCCTAGTTGAGCTGCAGAAAATTATTTACCATCCATAATTTGACATCTAAAATGCAGTTAGAAAGTGCTTCTAATGGTCGTGTGTCATCAGGAGACATAGCTATGTACAGCTGGGTGTCATCAACATAGCTATGTAAACTGATGTTGTGGGTTCTGATGACATTCCCCAGAGGAGGCATGTAAATGATAAAAAGCAAGGGGCCAAGGATGGAATCTTGAGGCACACCACAATTAATTTCATGGACCCCAGAAAAGTGTGTGTCCATGCTTACCATAAAGTTTCTCTCCATGAGATACGATTCAAACCACTTGAGAACAGTCCCTGAAAGGCCAAGACTTTTAAGTCTGTTTACAAGAATCAGGTGATCAACAGTATCAAAAGTTGCGCTTAGATCTAGTAGAACTAGTACTGAGATCTGACCTGAATCCAAGGCACACCTGACATCATTAACGATTTTTAACAAGTCTGTCTCAGTACTGTGGTTCGATCTAAAACCAGACTGGTTTATCTCAAAAATGTTGTTTTGTAAGAGAAACTCATTCGGCTGAATAAAAACAAGTTTTCCTAAAACCTTACTTAAAAATGGCAAGTTGGACACCGGTCTGTAGTTATTAAAAACCAAAGGGTCTAAGTTGGATTTCTTCAGTAATGGTTTCACCACTGACTTTTTAAAGGCAGCAGGAAAAATACACGTCTGTAGAGAGGAGTTCATGATATTTAAAATCTCACTCTCAAAAGACCCGTAAAAGGATTTAAAAAGTGATGTAGGGATGGGATCTAAAAAACAAGTTGTTGGATTAACTTGGGAGAAAACTCGACCAAGTGTTGCAGCTTCAACCAGGTCAAAACTGTCCAGTGCTTCCTCAGGTAAGACCAAGCCATCATTTCCAATAAAAAGGCTTTTCTGTACATTTATGATGTTCAATCTGACAGAATCAATCTTGCTCCTGAAGTGGTCTGCAAAGTGCTCACACAATAAGGTGGAGGCTGGCTTTTGAGTTGATTAAAGATTCAATTGTGGCGAAGAGGACTCTGGGGTTATTTTTATTTACAGAAATAATGTTGGCAAAATATGGATTTCTGGTCTGTTTTACGGATTGATTATATAGTTTTAGTTGGTTTTGGTATAGTTGATAGTTTATTTTAAATTTGTGTTTTCTCCAAAGTCTTTCAGCAGATCTACAACGTCTCTTTAATTGTTTCCTCAGTTCTCCAAGGGGGTGTGGCTTTGGTTCTTATCTTTTTAGATTTTATAGGAGCAACTGAGTCGAGACTGGATTTTAATTTACTGTTAAAACTTTCAACAAGTAGATCACAGGGGGCCGGTAAGACAGGTGGAGAGTTGGCGTGAACAGATGTAATACATTTTTTTACCCCTTCAGGAGTCAAGTAGCGAATCTTCACCGTTCTCACAGAGGCCTCTTGCTTTATAAAACCAGTGATGTTAAAATGCACACAGTAATGGTCAGATACAGCCAGATCCACAACAGTGGACACACTGGTAAGTAAACCATGGCTAATGACTGTTGTGAGTCGGCTGCATGACGTGTTGTTTAAAATCAAGAGAGGAGAGCAAGTCCAAGAACTGAGAGGTACAATAGTCCGACTTCCCGTCTATATGCAGGTTAAAATCACCTGTTATTAAAATCATGTTAAAGGAAGTGTGGACAGATGCTAGAAACTCAGAAAACTCCTCAATAAAAACAGAGCTTGGTTTGGGTGGTCTGAATACTGTGATTCATAAAACTGGAGGTCTGTTAAAAACAAAGGCATGATGTTCAAAGCTGGGGTACTTGTCTAATGAAATCTGCTTTACTGCAAAGGAGTTGGACATTATAGATGCAGTACCCCCACCCTTTCTGCCCTTCCTGGTTGAAAAAACAAAGCTAAAATTGGGTGGAGAGGAGAGAACAGTAGATGCATCCGTGCTCAGCCATGTTTCAGTTAAAAAGAGTCCATCAATATTATAATCATGGATAAAATCATTTATGATAAATGTTTTGTTGGACAACGACCGAATATTCAAAAGTGCCATGTTAAAAGAGGGGGGTGGAGTGGTTGTGAAAGTGTTGGGTTCAAACAACCTGCAACATCATAACAATTCAAAAAGGAAAGAAAGACCAACGGACAAAGGTACCTTTACGAGGAGAGCAGACAGAGATCTACCCAGTAAACAATCTCTCTCCACTCTGGCGCAAATTCTGCTGCCTCCTCTTTTAATAAGTTGATTTGGGTTGTCCCTAAGTTACACATGCGCTGAGCTCTAAGGAAGGGAAACAGATAAAAACACAGCTGCAGCGCTATCAGAAAGCATTTATTACAACATGTCCATCCTTCCACAGTCTTCCCAAATCATCTCTGGACCTGCAAAGCCATTTCTCACAGATAAACTAACACAGAGCGTCCTTCGATTCATTTTAGACATAGCTAACACAGGTTCTCAGGAGAATGCTGAAAAGACGCAAAGATAAACATTTTCTCCCAAGGGTGTCACCTCCACCTTCCTGTGAAACATATTTGGACACACACAGACACTTCTGCAAACATGATTAAATCACCTATACATATATAGCAAGGTGATGCATAAAATAAGCAAATATGAGATAACCTATATACATTATTCCAACATAACTCCCCCCTGTTTATCCATATCTGCGCAAACGTAACATCACTATTAGTCAGCCACTTCACAAGATTTCTAACTGTAAGATCATGTTTACGAGCACAAACACATTTACACTTGGAGGGTGTGTGTTGGAGACACTTACACAGATGGGACGCAGCTGGGTCTCTTCAGGTCTAATAGCTGTGGAGATGAGACGATTGCACAAAGAACGCAGGCAAGGAATACAACAGCATCCACACAAGGTCAAGATGGCCATAAATATAGCTATGGACACCAAAGCGGAAGCTACCAATGAGTGGTACTTCCCAAACACATCCAGCCAGGAGTCCCACATGGTGGTATCAACACCGGAATGGTCCTTCTTCTTACCATTGAGAGTTCTAAGGCCCTCTTTGGCCTTGGTCAGACTGCTGTCTGCAACGGTGTTGTTAGGAATGAACGTGCAACACTGTTCACTGAACATGGTGCACACGCCACCCTTTTCAGCCATCAGCATGTCGAGAGCGATCCTGTTCTGGAATGCCATTATAGATGTAACAGAAAGCTGTTCATGCACAGCTTCAAACCCTTCTCGTGTCCAGTTACCTAATTTTTTGGACGTTGTAGTGGATGTAGTTGATCCTGTCCACGCCTTTAACAATCGTACACCACCAACAGAGTGAAGATCCCCAGCCGGCAGCCACCTGATTAATCAATGTACATTTATCTGGTACTCCATAAGGAACCCCTACGGCGTCTATGTAAGTAGGGTCAGTGTCTGTCAGCCACACTTCCCGCTTATTGCGAGGTTTCCATCTGTGAGGATAAATACCAGACATTTCAGCAACCAAAACGTAAACTGTTATAGGATACACAGAAAAAGGTAACAGAATTTAGTTTCAAGAGTTGCAAGTTAAAAATAGTAGCAGTATTCTCTGGGTTTAGTGGATTTCCTTTAGCCATTAGTCGTCTTGGGCAAACATTAGTGGGTGGACTTACAGTCCTCCTCTCAGTCGAAAGGGTTTTTCCATTTTCATACCCAGGGGGGCGCAAGTACTGCCAGGTATGCCACACTTTAACAATGGTTATGATCACAACAACAATACATTTAACACAAATTTGAAAACCTTGGTTTACCATCTCGACCAACTGTTATTTCTTTTTTCGTCGTCTATATGGGTTGGTGGCTTTACAGGAGGCTTCACTGACTTTCGGGTCTACCCAGACCAAGGTTATTATAGTTAACGAAAACGAACGAAAAAACTAAAACTAGAACTGAAAAAACATTTTCGTTAACTGAAATAAAAATAAAAACGAGAGTTTAAAAAAAAACGAAAACTAACTAAAACTGTTTGTTGTGTGTATAAAACTAACTGAAACTAAATAATATTAACCCCAAAAAATACTTCGTTTTCGTCTTTGTTAATACATAAGTCTTTTGGGTTGAAATAAAGTCTATTTACTTCACCCTGCTAGTTTTACTGTGTATCTGAACTAGAGGGCTGCATTGGGATTGGGTCCCGCGGGACCCAACCCAAATCTCGCGGGATTGGGCGGTTTGAATTGTGCTGCGGGCGGGAGCGGGCGGCAGAAAAAAAAACCCGCGGGATCAGTGCTGCCATGAATATCTCGTGAATATATATTAGCGGACTACGTTAGGCTGAGCGGCTGTTGGATTCTTATGTACTGAAGCTCCGTGAAGGCACCAAGTAGAGACACCCAATGGCCTCTGTCATCTAACCTGTTGTTGGGGGTGTGCAACGCCCCGCCCCGGCTCTTACTAAGAGCGCGCTTCAATCCGTCTGTCTGCGCGCGCGCGCACACACACATTTTTAACCGAACGGGATTTGTGAAAATATATTTCATAATTAAGTTGCAAATTACACAAAAGAGGAATGCATGAAAAGATGAGGCTGGAGGAGGGACATGAATCTCTTTAATAATATCAATACAAATACGTGTTTTTTTCCTGCGTGACGGGAGACGATACAAAATCAATGCATCTCTATTACTGTGCGGGACTAAATTCTATGAGTGCCTTGTAGTCGAAGCAGGTGACAAAATTTGTGGAACGCTCCTCAAAGGGAAAAACCCTACGAATCTAAAAGTACATTCAAAAAGCGCACACAACAACGCAAATCAACAGTACCTAGACAAGCTAGCCTGTCGCCCGCCCTCCCCCGAAAAAGAAGCGAGAGCAGATAACGTAATTCTGTTATCGGCTGTTGTATTTTAATTTAAGGATGGTTGTCCTTGTGTCCTCTGAATAATAAGTGTTTCAAAATGTATCTTTGATTTAGTTTTTATCATACAATACTTATTCTGGTGATTTTGAATCATGCACCTGACAAATATCCTAATTTACAAAAAAAAAAAGAAAAAACTAAAACTAACACTAAAACTAATAAAAACTAAACTAAAACGAAGCAATTTCAAAAAATAAAAACTAATAAAAACTAGTAAAGCAGCCTCTAAAAACTAATTAAAACTAAATAAATTTAAAAACAAAATTTCAAAACGAAATAAAAACTAAAACTAATAAAAAATCCGAAACTATTATAACCTTGACCCAGACACTAAACGTCTGAGTCCACCCTATTATCAGACTTTAGCTCACCTTCCACCTTTGAGTTTCCAGTCGAGATTACCTTTTTACAATATAAACAATATGTCAGGTGAACACAGGTGGATCTTCCAGCGAATTTGACTGCAGTAGGAGTGGCCAGCAGTGCCTGGTATGGCCCCTCCCACTTGGGTGAATACCAGTGTCATTTCTTGATGCTTCTTATCAGAACCCAATCACCTGGTTCTAAAAGCTGGTTTTCCTGCTGAGGGGCAAAAGGTTTTTCATTAGTCAAGATGCCTCTTTGTTTTACTAAAATGACCCTCACATAGTCAGCCAGGTTTGCTTCTTTATTAGTCTCCCATTGGTTTTTAAACTGTGGTAACCTGTAAGGTCTTCCAAAAAGGGTCTCGGCCTTATTGCACTGGTAATGTTAATTTTATGCACAGTTTCACTAAATCTAGACACTGAGTCCAGTGTCCACAATACATTCATTCAGCCTATTGTTAATTGTACCAGTCATTATGTCTACTAACCCAGCACTTTGCAGGAGGTAGGCACAGTGATTCTTTAAGACAATGTCAAGTCAAGCCAAGTCGACTTTATTTATAAAGCGCTTTTAAAACAGCAGGAGCTGACCAAAAGGCTTAACAACGCAGAATAAAACAAAACAACAAACTAAAACAAAGGGTATAAAATCAAGAAGTTAAATAAAAATAAATAAGACCAATAAAACATCAACTCACACCGAGTTAAACGCCAGAGAGAAAAAGTGAGTTTTTATCTTGGATTTAAAATCATTCAACGAACGGGCCTTCCTAATCTGCATAGGGAGTGCATTCTACAAGCTGGGGCCAGCAACGGCAAATGCTCTGTCCCCCCTGAATTTCTGCCGTGTCCTTGGCACATCTAGGAGCAGCTGGTCAGCTGATCTAAGTGAGCAGGAAGGGAAATGCAGGTGTAGCAACTCAGAGAGGTAGGGTGGAGCCAGACCACTTAAAGACTAAAAAACAAATAAAAGATTTTTTTTTTTTTTAAAAACTCTAAAATGGACAGGCAGCCAGAACTGGTGGGATATGCTCTCTCTTCCACGTTCCAGTTAACAAGCGTGCACCAAAGTTCTGCACCAGCTGGAGACGGCACAAGGATGAGTGAGGGGCACCGAAGTAAAGAGAGTTACAGTAATCAATCCGAGTTATAACAAAGGCGTGGATTACTGTCTCAAAGAACTTTCTTGATAAAAACATTTTGACTTTAGCCAGCTGCCTTAACTGAAAGAAGCTGGATCTCACCACCGAACTGATCTGCTTGTCCAAATTTAAAACCAATCTCCATCTTCACTCCTAAGTTTGTCAGAGTAGATTTAACGGAGAGAGCCCAGAGCTATTGGGTGTGACTCACTGTTGACACTGGGAC
>CM074504.1:26644415-26661070 GCA_037389245.1 Oryzias sinensis
AACATGATTCCTTTGGGGTGCAGCATCACTTTCTGCCGGACCTCAGTGTCGGTGCCTTGCTGGTTGTCAATGTCAATAATTGTTTGGAGACTTGTGATCTAGAATGTGGCCTTTCCTTCTGCCTCTGAGTCCATGCTATACTCTTTAACATACTGCATCATCCCTGCATCCTGATTGTACCTCAGTTGGTGGCAAACTGAGCATAGATTCCAAGTATACGCTCCGGGGGTGCTTTGTTTTTAGTATGTTTGCGGTTGTCTTTCGTGAATCAGCACTGACTGGCCTGCCTTGTCTCCAGGGTGTTGTGGCACACATTACCCCTTGAAAACACCACCACTGCTTTCAAGCTGCTCTCATCAGTGACTGTCACAGCAGCATTAACAGGACACACCTCAAAATGACAATATGAACAACGGAAAAGTTACTTTGTCTATAAAAATAGGGTTTTTACAATGCAATGTTTAAACCCAAAGCTGCAGTACGTATTTACCGATCTGAGACCTTTGGCTATGACATTGGTCCACTGCAGTCCATGGAAGTGCCTGCATGACTGCATGCTTTTCAATTTTTGCCAGTCACTTTTACTGATTTAATAGAAACATGGTTGTGGTGGCAAGGGTATTGGAAGGTGTCCAGGTCATTGGTGCTGGGTGCAGAGAAATCAAAGGTATTCCCATTCTGACCCAGACTCTATAACAGATATGTCTGTTACCAAAATGTAATTTTTTTTTACACTGATTATTTGTGAAATAGATTATATGACATTAAATTGAAAGTTTTATTGGAGTAACAACTACAGTGCCAACATGCGCTTCAAAACTTGTTGTATAAAATGTTCAATTTCCAGTAAGACTTTACAGATGCGCATTTTTATGAGACAGTGTCAAGTACCTGGAAACATTTGATTTTATTACAATACCCTGTCACTACAGGGTGTGGATTTGGATTCAGAATTAAGGCTCTCACCCAGGTTCGGTCCTGACTGTGGAAACATCACTAGCCTGAAATCATTAGGCTAATTAGTGTTTCACATTGAGATTAATGTCCGATGCAGTGCTGTAAAGGTAAAGTTTGAATGGCAACTCATGCTATCATCCATTGGTAAGTCTTCGTCTTCACTAGGTAGACATACCAATGGATAACAGTAAACCAGTCATTTTCCCCACACATTACTATTTTACTGTGATGTGTGTGTGTGTGTCATCCCCTGAGGGCCTCTTCTCTGTTTCATTCTTGCTCCCCTCCAAGTCATTTGTGACCATTGAAGGTTCCTGTTGAAAAATATTGTTGCTGAATACAATGTAATGTCTAACTATTATGAATATCAGACATTATGATGTTCTACAATCACCTTTGCATAATGGGTAGCAATTATAACCATTTTCTTCCTGTTCTTACAGGTGTTAGGCACTTGCAACTCCTTGCAAACATTTTTCCAGAACTCAGCTTCAGCGCTAACACTGTAGTCAGTGACTGGCTCCAGGTTCTGTGAATTTAGCAATTGCTCCTCCAATTTGTCCACGCTTTTAGAAGTTTGCTGTGCCTTTTTCAAAAAAGTCAATGTGTTGCGTGCTTTGTTCATATAGTAAGCCACAGTGTCATCTACATTATGCACAATATGACCAATAAAACAAATGGCCAACTATGTTCTACTGCTCCAAAGGGTGAAATATTGTTGATATACAAACCCTTCCAAATGTGGAAAGCATACAAAACCTGCAGGAACAAAATAGTACATTGGCAATTGGGTCAATAGCGAAAAATATAAATTAGGTTTTGACAGTAACAGGATCCTCAAACCACACAAATAATCTTTGTAGGTTAAAGTCTCTTTGTAGAAGACTAACACATCAGAACTTCTAATTCTTTTGAGCTGTACAACATATTGCACACACAATTAATAAGCTCTTTCTACATATCCTAGGAATATAGCTTTTACACGGCAGATTCATATTTCACACCAACAAGTAAATTATATTTGGTATTACTCATACAAATGTAATAGTGATGGAAGCAAATAAATAAAACTTCATTAAAACAGCACTTACACTTTTCTTCTCATGATGAATTCAATGGAAAAACTAAGATCCTGCAAAACAAGAATCCAAGAATGTGGATATACTCTCACTAATCTAGGCAATACCAAAGTGGAGCTGAGAAATTGAGGTTATTTATGTATAAGGTCCCAATTTTCTCTCAAGCCACACATTGTTGAATGACTAATATCTTTTGAATGAAGCTTGATAAGTATTGATGAGTGGTTTGTTTACAAATTACAATTGTCAAAACAATTCAGAAAAATATAATCGAGAAGAATGGTAGAGGAAAATATGACAGAAAAACTGATCCTAAACTCCAAACGTGTGATGTTGGTGAACCTAATTAACAACAATAATCCAGTGAAAGTTTTGCTTCACATTTTAAAGTAGCATTTTGGATGGTTGACATGCAACACTTGGATTATAAAGGTGGGATCCTGAATTGGACTATAATGTCAACAACTCTAATTTCCTCAAGTCATTTTTTCTTCAAACTTGCTGTGATGTTAGTAAACATAATTGGCAACAATAATCTAGTAAAAAGTTTTCATTTACCTTAAAATGAAGTGACTTTAGAAAGATTTGACAGGACATGATCAGATGTGCCTATTTAGTAAAGTTACCTGGATTTACCTAATTCTTCTTATGTCATTGGAAAGGGCATAAAGAGAGCTTTCCAATGACATAAAGATCATCCAGATAGCTCAAAGAATGAGAAAGTGACGTCACTTTAAAATGTGCAAATTCTGTCCGATGAATCTGCTCGAATAAACAGCAAAGTTGTACAGTTTATGACCAAAAACAAGGACGAGAGGGTTCAAAGTGTCATAACTTTCTCATTCTTTGTCCGATTTGAAGAAGGGAGGCATCATTACAAAGCTAGTGAAAAGAACTAAAAAAAGGGAAGAACAAATCTGTCAAATCTATATTTATTTCCAAATGATCCCATAAACATAACTTTTCTATTTAACTTGTCCTGTCCAACAGTTGGGCAAACAGATGAGAGCTGAAGGCCTCTTGTGTTGGACATATTTTACTTTAACAGGGGTTATGAATCTTCAGACAGACTAGAGTCTGAATAAACCCCTTTTTGTAATCTTGGACTAACGTTTTTCATTTTAATCAAATTTGAAAATCTTTGTGTTGGACAAAATCTTTGTGTTCAACGAATCTAATAGTTCCATGTCTGGTCCATTTTGGTCTCTCTTCTCAACAGACGTATCATGTCATTCTTCTTAGCAATAATTTGTTTTTTACGTTTTATGTCCTGGTTAAGGTATTTCACTTGTTGCACACTGCTTGATTTCAATTTCCCCTGCAAAGCCTTCATAGTATCATATTTTTCATGTCAGATTTGCTCTTCATTACAAACTAAAGTCTCTTTTTAATTGCTTTGCACCTAGGAGTTAAGTGGGTTCTCTGTGATGTTCTCACATGACTGAGTGGAGCTAGTAAATGGTTCTTCCTCAGCAGTGAACTCAGAAACCGTTACAGGGGATGAACTCATTACAGCTGGAGATGAGACCTCAAACTGAGATGTAGATAGATGTGACAATTAAGATTCATCTGAAACTGATGGGAACTCAGGTGAAGGCTGAGCTAAGGTGTGCAAAGGAAATACTTGGTTAAACACAACCTGAAATTGCTGCTTGTCACTTTAAGGCATTCAACAATTTATGAACGTAACTTGAGTTCACATGGTAATTTGTTCATACGATTTTGGATATTTCCTGACTGGTGCGAAGAACTGAACGTTTTTGCTGAAAGTAAATGTGTAAAACATGCCCATTCCTCAATGTTGGAGCATCTGGGATGTTGCCATACTTCTCAGCAGTAAAGTCAATTACTGCCCCGGGCTTCTTTGGAGGCATCTGAAAGCACAAAAAATATAAAATATTAAATGACCAAGTGGCAGATCCAATTTTACACAGAAATACAATGTGAAAACACATGATGAATTAAGTTAAATAAAATTTACAGTCTAAGGAAATATAAAAAATTATAAATATATAAAATGTTATTTTTAGATAAATTTTTTTAGATAAATAATACGTTTAAAAAGCATTTACTCAGTTACATGTTCTCCTGTATGACTGTAAACAATGGTAAAAGCAAATCACCTTGCTAGAAACCGACCACTTGACCACAAGGCTCTAATCTAAACCTCTGTGAAGGCCTAAAATCAATCCACTTAAATCTCAGTGATCCAATGATAAAATAACATTTAACTGCTGTTGATTCGTAAAAATTGGTATTAAAAGTCATTTTGAGCTGATTAGTTTTGGTAGCTTTGGTTTTGGTAGCTCTATGATACCAAAACTATGCAACAATAAATTTATATATTTTCAGACAATGGTATTATCACAGTTTCATAACTAAAATAAAAAAAGCAATTAATTCCAAATATTACAATCTTCCTTCTGTCATGATGAGGGGAGGCTCGAGAGCCGGTAGGACCCAAATGCAGAGGCGTAGGCACACGGTTCAAGGGCAAGGGGGTTTAATAACAAAAAACGCTGCAGAGCAGGATGACAAAGAAAACAAAACTTACTTTGGCGTGGCTTGGAACAAGGAACATGAGCGTGGCAAAAAAACATGGAACTAGGCACGAAGACGGGATGACAAAAATACCATGACAAATCTAATGGACCAGCACAGGAGTAAGGCAGAGACAAGACTTATATACAGACAGGGCAGACAAGACACAGGTGAACACGATCAGGGCAGATGGGGGACCAAAGGAAGTAAAACTCAAGAAACAAGACAAGACAGGAAACCTTTCAAAATAAAACACGAAACAGAACTAAACAAGACAGAACAAGAACTAAAACGAAAAACAAGTCACAACAAACTCAAACGACGTCTAGCACTCCATCGCCAGAGTGTGTCTGCCACGGGTGGGGGAAAGGGGACACCGGAGCTGACCCCTTCTGGTGAGAGACTGGCGGCAATTATTGAGGAATCCCTATTAAGTGGAGTGGTGACTGAGGCCGAGGGGGACACCGACGCGCCAGATGCACTGGGTGACACAGGTAAGAGAAATAATTAAAATGAATGCAGTCAAGTCACATGTATGCAGGCTACACAATTACAGTTTATTAATATAGAACAATTTTATTTTAGTTGCTGGGTGTTCCAGCAGGGCCAGTGGTTATGATGCTGCAGCTGAGCAGCCGTCTGGACCCAACGTCTCCACGGCACGCGGCTCTCAACCCTCCAGCAGTGGACGTGTCCTCACCGATGCAGTCCTTGAAATGCAGAGAGAAGTCATTAGTTCAATCAGAGAGGTGGCCAAGGAGTTGGGCGAAATCAAGACTGCCCTGACTGAAATAAACTGCACGATGAGGGAATTTTTGAATAAATACTAATTTTCCACACCTTTTGTCGTTCTTTACAAGCGACGCATCACTTCCAAACGCTGGCGCACAGCAGTAGCATTTGGCTCAAATGCGTGGGGATGGGGTGCAGGGTCGGGGCCAACACACCAATCGACGCCAGGCGGTAGAGGCACGTTTTTAAGCTGTGCCACATTGTGTAGCACAGCACATGCCAGCACGGTTTGGCACACCTTTTCAGGCGTGTCCAATAACCTCCCTCCAGTGCAGTCGAGGCAGCGCCATCTGCCCTTAAACAGGCCGATGGTGCGCTCCACTATAGCGCGAGCTCGGCTGTGGCACATGTTGTAGTGCCTTTCCTCTGCACTATGTGGGTTGAGGAAAGGCATAAGCAGCCACTGTTTGAGGGGATATCCACTGTCCCCTGCAAGGATAGTGAAAGGGTTAAGACATTGAAGTACATTAAAATGTAAATGTCTATTGTCAAAGGTACCTAGAAGCCAGCCATCACGTATAGCACCAGCCTCGAGTCTGCGTCCAACACTGCTGTGTCTTAAAATAAATGAGTCATGGGTTGACCCAGGCCACCGAGCTACGACGTTAGTGAGCAACATGTCTGCATCACAAATAATTTGGACATTGATTGAATCAAAATGCTTTCTATTAATGAAAGTATTTTCATTAACGTTCGGTGCCCTTATGGCAACATGAGTGCAGTCAATAGCACCGATGACATTTGGGAAACCATAGCAGCAAATTGAGCTTTGTTTACCCGGCGTGTATGGAAACTTTATGGAATCATGGGACAAAGCTATTATGCCTTTTAACACGTCTGGCATTACCCGGCTAAGGGTCGGCTGAGATATTCCTGGCCTGTCAGCCAATTCCCTCTGAAAAGTGCCAGTCGCCAGAAATCCTAGTGTAAGGACTTGAAGTGGGACTGGCACGGCGTGGTTCCTCCGGGTGCTCCTCTGTAACGCCGGGCCCAAAAGCCCGCAGAGGTCCAACAGGACGGCTCGAGGAAGTTGGAACCGGCTCATAAGGCACTCGTCCTCGTTTGCAAGCAAGTCTTCTTGCTGTCTAAAGATGCGTTCTCTCCGAATTCTTCCATTTGCACCATCTTCTAAGAGCGCAAGATCAGCCATTGTGCGTCATTACGCAGCATAATAATCGAAGTGGAAATGGGAAATTTCCATGTCGATCAATAACATATTTCATTTAATTTATTTTGTTAAATTTCATTCAGGACAGTAATTTTAGATCAGTGTTTTTGTGCCGTGGGAGATGGTCAGGTGTGCCATGGGAAATTGCTCTCATTCACTGATCTAAAAGCATTTACCATCTCCAGGAAATCAGCTCTTTGTTCATCCAAACAGGCCCCTGATAAAACACTGAGTAGTTAGGAATATGAAAGATCATAAAATTATTATTTCTTTGTGTTTATTTGATTCTATTAAAGACAGTTTGATAAGAATGACGGTACCGCGATTTGGCTGCAGCTATAACAGTTTTAGGAAAAGGCCCGCCCCTTTAACTGTCTCCACCAATCATTCTTGGAGGCTCAATCAAATGTCATCAGTCTGACCAATCAGAAGTGGTTAAAGTCTTCACTTCCTTGTTTCGATTTAGCTCAAAAAGTCTCTCAGTTCTAACAAAAATACCAGCTTTAGCGGTGTAGCTTTCCACAGAATCCGGTGTCAGACCGTGAAATAAGTGAACAAAACAATGGAGCTCAGAGACGCTGGTCTGTCTGCGGTCTGCAGATTTTCGGCACTACATCTTCCATGATGCATTGGGTTAAAGTGACTGTCTTGGCGCACAATGAGTCTCTCCTCTTAACGTCTTAAAACAACAAACACACATCAGCAGTCTTGAATCTTTTAACTTAACTTTTAATACATCTTTTAGAAAAACTGCAGCAGCTTCCAGCTTTTTCTGCAACAATTATCACAAAAATGCATGTGAGATTGCAGAGTGGCTGTAGATCAACACAGACCGAGTTTTTCCTTTATTTTCTTCTCTTCTTTGGATGCTGGTGTGCCGCGGAATTTTTGTCAAGGTTAAAGTGTGCTGTGCTCAAAAGAGGTTGAAAAACACTGTTTCAGACATACTCTTGTCCGTTCTGTCAGCCTGAATCCTCAGACGGCCGTCTTCAAATGATGCTCCCATTAGACTCCCATAGCACTGCTTCCACATCCAGGGTCTCCTAGTCCTCCAGGAGCAGCTCCAGGTCCCCCCCGACAGCTATGATGTTCAGCTGCACCTCCTCAGCAGCTTGGGTGACCACCTACAAAAACAATTTATATTAATTATTTCCTAACTTTACTCTTGAGTTCATGTCATTTTACAGGGTTTTCATGGTCATTTCTACTGTTTTAGTTCATACCTCTATTGTGGGGTAATTAGTGGACTGGAAGTGACCCCCCCCCCACACACACACACTGAAGATCCATGTTGGTGAGCCTAACATGACCACCCGCCTCCCATGGAAAAATGGCCGCCTCCCACCACAAAGAGATGCTAACCTCTGCCCTGTACTGTTCAGTGACGGAAGTTGTTGTTACACACACACACACACACACTGTATTTTAACACTCAGAAGTTCATACTTGCTGTAAATAAATCCGTCTCATTGGAACATCGTACCTCCCACTCTTCACCCTCCTGATAGCAAACACCTAATGAAGACATTTAATGTGAAAAAATTCCATGTTCAGGTAGATTGTATGCATTTACATTATTTGTACATCTTTACCTCCAAAACCTTTGCTTTGAAAGTGAGGAGGGGTTGACCTTCCACCTGGTCCACGCTCATCAGGGGGGTTAAAGTGGATGGTGGATCCAGAAGTCTGTCTGCCTCCTTATTTATTTATTTATTTGTGGGGCAACTGAATTGTTGGAAAAGTCCCAAGAAATGACTTTGGACTTTTCCTTCTCTCCCAAAATGCAAATATGCAGTGGTGTGTGTGTGTGTGGGGGGGGCTGTATATGGGCCACTCTGTCTGCTGTTGAGGACGTGTCTGAGTGCTATTCTGAGATGAGACAAAAAGAGAAAAGACAGAAAAAGTTACCCAGCATGGTCCTTCAGTTGTTACTACTTTATTTTAAATGAGCTGCTTCTCATATCCATACACATTAAAATACATCTATTAAGATTAGTTTAAAAAAAAGGCAATTTTATTACAATGAAAGACATTGAAATTCTGGTAGTTTTTTAAAGTAATATTTAACAAAATATCGTGATTATGTATCGTATTGCAAGACTTGCCAATACACACCCATAAAAATTATTGGAATGAAATGGTTTTGTAAAATGTTTCATTTGCATTTGGAAGTAAAATTTACACACATTTACAACTATATAAATGTTTTCATTCTTATTTTTCTGATTGGTTATCATTTTCTTCAACGGATCCCAGTAGGTCTTCATCCTTCATTTCTAGGAAAAAGAAAACTGGTCAGGTAATATTATGAAAGTGATTATTGATTAAAGTTGTTTGAATGATATTAGCTTTTTACCGGATGATTTACCGTGTGTTGGATCTTTTAAATCGTCTATCTAATGCGATAGGTGTTTTACTTCTTCTTGATGAATTATCTCCTTCTGCAGAAGTTTATTTTGTTGTCATAGTGCGTTGTTTTGTCTTAAGGTTCTTGTTACAAGATCTAATGTTTCTTTTCCAACTTCACATATTGATTTATGTTTCTTCTCGTGGGACATTCTGGTCTAGGCTTGAGTACTGTTTTAAGAGGTAATAAAATATGCCAAAATATAATATCAGTTATTGGAAAAAGGTAATGATGACTTTTAGAAGTTACCGCCAGAATTTGTAGCTTTACTCTAAGGTCATTTACTTCAGGTGTGTCATATTTGGGAAGCTTAGTGGGGCTTGCCATTTTCTGTGAAAGTAAAAAACAATTACATGCTTTTAAAAATGGTACAAATGGTATACATTACTCACATTAACAATCCCAGAAATATATTCACCATCTAAATATTTTCCCCTCGAGCTTAAATAATTTACCACAATAATTTAGTACATGCGTTTTTATTTCTGATCTCACTCCAACACACACCTGAAGGAAGGCAGAGAAAACCCCCACAGTCACACATGTTAGCTTGAGTCCTGCTAACACTGCTAACATCGTTTTAGTATACATTTTTGTAAACATATTTATTTAAAAAGTCAGCGAGAGAGAAGCCCGGCCCGACCCTACCCAGATGTAATATATTCATATTAGTGCTCGACCCGGATTTTGGGCCGGGTGGGATTCTGACTCGGGCTGGGGCTTAAGATCTTACCTATAGTAGCTCAGTTGGTAAGGTAAAGGGCTACAACGCTACAACGCAGGATTCCAGGGTTCAATTCCCGGGGGGGAATAAACAATGGTTTATTTATACAAACTGGGGCAATTGCCATGTCAATGGTGAGCAATTCACATCACCCAGTGGGGGTTCTTGGGCATCACCCTTAACGCTACTGCCTCCCGGGTGCGGCTCGTCTGCACCTCACCGCTCACCCAGGGGATGGGTCAAATGCAGAGGACATATTTCAGACAGATAAAGTAGATAAAGTGCTACTTTCTATTATCTTTCTATTCATGTTTCTTTGTATTGAAAAGGTAAACAAATAGGCATTTACAGTAATTAACTTAGGTAACTGCATTTTTATGACTTGTTGTGTAATGAATTCCAGCATTTTGATTTTTTTGTCACTTCTGCAGGATGAGTTGGACTCAACTAAAGAAACATGGAACAGTTATGTGATTCGTCCATCAAGTAATGAACATGTTCCTCATGGGCGTCCAGATGAAATGTTCCTGATTCCTGAACTTTATGAGATTGAGGTAAATTTGTGCCAAGTGTCAGAGGAAGATCTGGCCAGGTGTGAAGATGACTGTGTCCACTGCAGCGATTGCGCCCGAAAGGAGAAGACCAGAATCATGCCACAGAAGATGACCATGATTGTGAGCAACCACTACAAGGCTTTGAACATTGTAGAGGGCAGCGGGCATCTGTGGAGGCCCAAAATGTCCGAGAACTGTACAAAGAGTACTTCAACTCACCAGCAGGAGAAGTTGCTTGGCAGTATGAACATGTGAATCATGCTCTGGGGAACAGATAATAACAACCTGAAAATTTGAGCCATTTTAATTATATTTTTCAATGTGAAAACCGCTAGTGTATGTGTATATATACAATTTCTTTAAACTTGAATGCACTATCAAATCTATTGCATCTGATTCTTCATTAATTAATATGGCAGCACTCACCACAACAAATTAAACATTTTTGATATGTTCTAGCAAAGTTAAAGCATGCTTTTTTTTTGTAAAATGTAAAGTAATTTGGTCACTTCAACATATACTTATTTACAACTAAATGTAAGGCGTGTTTTTTAAAGTGTCTTTTTAATAAACATTTTTACTAGCTTTGTCTTTAAGATGTTCTCATTTCCTGCACAATGCAGTGCACATAATAGTTATGTTCCTGTAGATGTTGCCTATAAATGCAGTGACTCCATAATTGGGCACATAGCTATTTAAATAAGAGGTCACGAATACTTATGTCCAAAGATATACAAAATCTCAAAATGCTTTCAAGTCACTGATGCACAATTTCTTCAGGAAAAAGGAAACGTTTTATTTTGTATGAACTATGATGAGTTGCAAGAACAATCACAAAGAATGTAAACAAAGCAGCGTGCAAATAAGTCACAATGACTGCAGTGCAAATGAACAGTAGTGCAAATAAACATTTATGAAATAGCTATTTACAAATAAATTTACAGAATATAAAACAAAAAAAAGACAGAATTAAAATCTATACAGTAAAAATCTAGGGTTGAACAGCCATAGTTGGGTGGGGTCTGCGGGGGGAGCTGATTGTAGGACACCGGAGATTGCTGTGGAAAAACAGCAGAAGAGGCCTGGCCAAACTCAGCATCATGCAATAGCTGATGGATTCTGAGTTTGACCGAAGACAGCTGGGGCCAGTCTTCGTAATGTTGGTATTAAACCAATAGCAAACAGATAATTTTCATTGTTTAGTTGTTCTCTTCTTTGCTCTCTGCGTTCCTCTTTTTCTCTTCTCCGTTCCTCTTTCTCATTTTCCCTCGCTTCCTTTGACAAAAGGTAATGGTCCAACAAGTCTGGTGTCTCAGGCCTTTTTCTTTTGTTAAAAGTAGTAGGCCTCACAGTTGGGCTGGAGAAGGGCGATTCTGAGGATGTGCTTGCAGATTCTTCTCTGTCGCTGACATCTTTATGAATTACTTGATCAACCCCTTCATTCGTATTTTCCTGGGAAATATTACTGTGTACACTGTAAAGATAAATTCAGTTTACATCAGAAACAATAACTCACACTGTGGGCCATGCCACACTCATACCCATTTTGACAAAATACCCCAGAGCTTAATGTTTAAATAATTTTGTTTAGATTCATACTAATTTAAATGTACCATATGTCAGGCAACAACATTTCAGCAGAGGTTACCTATACACAGAACATAAATATACTGAACTAGAGGTGTGATTGCATTGTAAACAGGGAACATGCAATGATATCATGTTAATTAATGTGTAATGATAATATTACCTTTGAAATTCTGTTGATGCTGCGAGGAACTCCATCACCTTCATAAATTTCCAGGCCTTCTTTTGTTTAGCCGCCTGTCCACTTCGGCAGTCTTCTTCGCGCTTTTTTCGCGTGTATGTGTCTCGCAGGTTCTTCCATTTTTGTTTTACCTCCTCCACTAAGGCACACAAACAATGGCGATTGTCAAACGTTTGGAGCGTACATGAAAGGCAATTAGATTAAATGAAACTCACCATCAAGGCCCATTTGCTGTGCAATGCCACTCCATAACTGTTCTCTTTTGTCAAGATTTTTGTAATCGCTTTCGCGTTTGTCGTAAAGTTCTTTGTGCTCAGACACCAACGAGACCAGCAACTCTACATTCATCGTGCCCTGCATCTTCTTTGTCTTCTTCGCGGCTGTGTAGATGCAACTCGGCGTCTATCTTCTTCGCTGGTATGTGTGCTCAGCAAGACAGTTTTGTGTTTGAGCGCCCCCAAGTTGTGTTTTACTGTAACTTCAGAAGCTCCAGACGTGTGCAAAAGCGCCATTCTCATTGGTCGAATAGATTTCAACACGACGCGTCAAAAAAAAAAACGAACCCGAGGCGTTTTTCTTTTTTTTTTTTTGACGCGTGGCGTTTTTTTGCGTCTGTGTGCACACTCTCATTGGTGCCCTTTGTTTAGTCAAAAGGCGTTAAATTCATCCCGGTGTGTATGGGCCTTCACTTTCACACTACAGGAGCATGAAGTGAGGTGTATGCTGAGGGCAGGAGGTGTATGCTGAGGGCAGGAGGTGTCTTATTTACAACTAAATGTAAGGCGTGTTTTTTAAAGTGTCTTTTTAATAAACATTTTTACTAGCTTTGTCTTTAAGATGTCTTCATTTCCTGCACAAATGCAGTACATAATAGTTATGTTCCTGAGATGTTGCCTATAAAATGCAGTGACTCATAATTGGGCACATAGCCATTAAATAAGAGGTCACGAATACTTATGTCCAAAGATATACAAAATCTCAAAATGCTTTCAAGTCACTGATGCACAATTTCTTCAGGAAAAAGGAAACGTTTTATTTTGTATGAACTATGATGAGTTGCAAGAACAATCACAAAGAATGTAAACAAAGCAGCGTGCAACAGTCGCTGAATAGACTGCAGTGCAATGAACAGTAAAAATAAACATTTCTGAAATAGCTATTTACAAATAAATTTACAGAATATAAAACAAAAAAAAGACAGAATTAAAATCTATACAGTAAAAATCTAGGGTTGAATAACTGGCGGGTTGGGTGGGGTCCATGTGGAGCTAATTGTAGGACACAGGAGATTGCTGTGGAAAAACAGCAGAAGCAGGCCTGGCTAAACTCGGCATCACAACAGCTGATGGATTCTGAGGTTTAATCAAGACTGTACAGCTGGGGACAGTCTTCGTAATGTTGGTATTAAACCAATAGCAAACATAATTTTCATTGTTTAGTTGTTCTCTTCTTTGCTCTCTGCGCTCCTCTTTTTCTTTTCTCCGCTCTCTTTCTCTACTTTCTTCTCGCTTCCTTGTATAAAAGGTAATGGTCCAACAAGTCTGGTGTCCAGGCCTTTTTCTTTGTTAAGGGCGTAGTGGCTTCAGTTGGGCTGGAGAAGGTCGATTCTGAGGATGCTTGGTAGATGCTTCTCTGTCGCTGACATCTTTAAGGAATTACTTGATCAATCCCTCTTCATCCGTATTTTCCTTGGGAAATATTACTGTGTACACTGTAAAGATAAATTCAGTTTACACTGTAGAAACACACTCACTGTACATGCCACACTCATACCCATTTTGGACAAAATACCCCAGAGCTTAATGTTTAAATAATTTTGTTTAGATTCATACTAATTTAAATGTACCATATGTTTATAACAACAACATTTCAGCAGAGGTTACCTATACACAGAACATAAAATATACTGAACTTGAGGTGGATTGCACTGTAAACAGGGAACATGCAATGATATCCCGTTAATTAATGTGGTAATGATAATATTACCTTCGAAATTTGTTGATGCCGCGCAGGAACTTTCTATAAATTTCAGGTCTTTTTACTTAGTCACTTCGTCCACTTTAATAGTCTTCTTCGCGCTTTTTTCGCGTGTATGTGTCTCGCAGGCTCTTCGATTTTTGTTTTATCTCCTCCACTACAGCACACAAACAATGACATTGTCAAACGCTTGGAACGTATATGAAAGGCAATTAAATTAAATGAAACTCACCATCGGGCGTCCCATTGCTGTGCAATGCCACTCCATAACTGTTCTCTTTGTCAAGATTTTGTAATCGCCGTTTATCGAAGTTCTTGTGCTCATGACACCAACGACCAGCAACTCTACATCCACGTGTCTCCGCATCTTCTTTGTCTTCTTCACGCCAGATGCAACTCAAGGCCTATCTTCTTGCTGCACGTGTGCTCGTGCGCGGTAGTTTTGTGTTTGAGCGCCTCAAGTTGTGTTTTACTGTAACTTCAAAGTCTCCAGACGCAAAGCACGCATTATCATTGGTCGAATAGATTTTCACACGACGTACACAAAAAAAACCAACCCGGCGCGCTTTTTCTTTTTCTTTTTGACGCCGCGCCGCTAAGGCCGTGTGCATTAATTCTCATTGGTGCCCTTTGTTTAGTCACATGCTAAATTCATCCCGTGTGTATGGGCTGAGGGCAGGAGGTGTATGCTGAGGGCAGGAGGTGTATGCTGAGGGCAGGAGGTGTATGCTGAGGGCAGTGAACACCAGGAAGGCCGCAGGACCATATGGTGTGACTGGGAAGGTCCTCAGGGAGTGCGCATATCAGCTGGCTGGGGTCTTCACCAAAATTTTCAACTCATCACTGTCTCAGTCCTACATTCCACCATGCCTGAAGTCAGCCACAATTGTCCCGCTGCCAAAAAAGTCCTCCATCAGCAGCTTCAATGACTACAGACCAGTAGCTCTGACACCTTTCATAATGAAGTGTTTTGAGAAACTGGTCCGACGTCACATCATGTCCTATCTCCCACCCACACTCGACCCACTACAGTTTGCACACAGAGCTACCAGATCGACAGAGGACGCCGTCACAGCGCTCCACACCACCATTTCCCACCTGGAAACACAAGGGAGTTATGCTAGGCTGCTCTTTGTCGACTTTAGCTCTGCATTTAATACAACACTGCCGGACAGACTGTCAGCAAAATTGTTGGATATTGGACTTCCTCCCACCACTTGCTGTTGGAACAGAGACTTTCTCTCTGACAGAGTACAGAGAGTCAGAGTGGGTCCTCATCTCTCCACGGCCCTGAGTTTAAACAGTAGCCGCGTTTACATGGGCAAAATTAATCGGAATGAACGCCTGATCGGAAAGAAAATGCGTTATGTAAACGCGCCGTTCGGAATACTCTGCCCCGATCAGACTCATTCGGATCAGAATTTCTTTCCGATCGAGATAGGTGGGTTATACCGATAAAAACGGTAAACGGTCATTCCGATCGTGTGACACTACTGCTCTGGGTTACGTCATGCATAGACGGTGTTTCGCTCAGAGAAAGCTTTGGAGCTCATAGGGGACCGACCAGCTGCTTTGCGGACGCCCCGTGAAAAGCGCCGCTCCGCTCTCGCCCCGCTGGCTCTCCCTTCTCTTTCACCCCTCACGGGGGACATTCGGAGAAGGAGCGCTTCGTGCCCCCCGACGCTCACTTGGTCCACTGGCACCCGAGTGAGCAGAGGAGCAGAGCAGCTGGATTAATAACTTCGTGTCTGAGGGGAGGAGGATGCTTTGTCACGTGTGCGTTTTGTTATGTGTGGGAGAATTCAGACTGCAAGCCGTCCCGCAGCTCTGGGTTAGCGGCTGCATTGCTCAGCAGGAACCGTGTTCGAACAGAGCTTGGGCCGCTAGCTCACAGAGTGGCTTTGGGGCGGTCTGTGTGAACTTTTCAGAGCAGAAATAAATGTCGCGTGGTGACACGTGGATTTGTGTTTCCAGTTTCTCAACAAATAAAGGCTGATGTTATTCTCACACATTTACGTGCAGCCAAGACGCAGATTGCTGCGTTTCTCGCACGGTCCTGGATTTTGTGTCCATCAGGCTAATGATGTCAGCCTGTGTTAGCCTGTCCTAAGCCTTCTTCCAGCTCAGTTTCTTCTACAAAAAAGCACTGACCACATTAAAGAAAACGATGACATATTCATGACATTAATAAAAGCACGTTTGGAAGATCGTCTCGTATTACGGAGCTGCAGCACATGCTGTCTGTCTGTGGCAGCGGTTTGTTTACAACGGGACCTATTTCCGCATCCGGGTGATTTTACACTACTGCGCATGCCCAAATCATTCATTCCGACCAAAGGTGTGAGCCATGGGAATGTTTGTTCTAATCGGAAAAAGGTTTTCTGTGGCCATGTGCACGGGTGAATTTTAACCCGACCATTGATCCGATCAAGATATTCTGCCCATGTAACTGCAGCTACTGGCTCCCCACACACCCAGACAATGCAGTCATTAAGTTTGCCGATGACACAACGGTGGCGGGACTTATTTCTGGTGGGGATGAGATCCAGAGGGTGGTGGGGTGGTGTGCAGACAACAATTTGGTCCTTAACACTAAAAGTCCTAAGGCACAGCCATTTACTGTTATACCTATAGATCCTGCCAGGCAGTCGATCGACTACAAGACTTTCAGCTAATATCCTAAAGCAG
>CM074504.1:26661570-26679477 GCA_037389245.1 Oryzias sinensis
GTTCATCAGGCAGCTTCATTCTTCAGGTTCCCCCCACCAGGCTCCACATGATGGGAGACAGAGCTTTCTGTTCTGCTGGACCAAGACTCTGGAACCTCCTACCTGTTCATCTCAGAACATCACAGACCCTAGACTCTTTTAAAGCTCTTTTAAAGACATTTCTATGTAAAAAAGCCTATGACTGCTGATAGTTTAATTTTTTGCTTGTTAAGTGCTACTTTTAAAGTTTTAAGTTAGTTTTGTCTTAAAATGTGGACACTTTTTAATAACGTTTTATTCATATCTGGTAGCACTTGAGGTTTCATTTAATGAAAAGTGCATTATAAATCCAATGTATTATAATAATCATGTTATCTCTTTCAATTTACAGTTTTTGAATGCTGCAGACAGCACAGTATATTTTGTTGACCCTGCATACAGCTCAACTGAGCAGACTGAGTCAGAAGAAGCAGCAAAACGATTCAGGTAAACATGAAATTATATGCCCTGATTGTGGTGTCACCCTTAAATAATTAACATTTGTTGCATTAAATTGCTATTTAAAATAATGAAATGTAATGGTGATAATTTATTAATTAATATTTTTGATCATAGTTTAAGAAAGTAAGCCCCCAAAAAGCTTCTTAAGTAGTTGTAAGTCGTATAGCAATAAACAGTCATCAGTTTATTAAAAGTTTGAATAACACACAAAAACTTATTCAAATACACTAGAGATAAGACAAAAATGATATTACTACATGTAAAAAATGTCCCTTTTTGTCTCACTATAAGGGTTTTCTTTGAGACTTTGAAGATCTTGTGTTGATTTGTTTTCTATAAATAAAGTTAATGGACTTTAAGTTGGCATTAAATTATTTAATTAGACCATATACAAATGTAGTATTATATAAATGTAGATTATATACAAGAGAATATATCACAACATTTTACCGTTGTCCTTGTGAGAGAGAAAGGTTAGTGATCTTCATGAGTTCAGCAGTCTGACTGCTTCAGGGAAGAAACTGTTCCTCAGTCTGGTGGTCCTGCTCTTTATGCTCTGCAGCCTCTTGCCTGACGGGAGCAGGGAGAACAGAGGGTGTGAGGGGTGGGTGGGGTCTTTCAGGATGCGGGAGGCTTGTTTCCTGCATCTGCATCAAAGAATAGTGTAGGTCTAACTGACAAAAATTGTGTTGAGACAACATAACTTATAAATGCATATTCTACTCAAAAGAATTGTGTAGATCTAACTGAAAGGATTTGTTGGGACAACACAATGAAAACATGCAAATTCAACTTAAAATAATTGGGTGAAACGGGTTTCCACTATTTAATTGCATTGGTTCTACAAATCCTTTTTTTCAGTGTGTTGAAAGACCAAGAATTTATTGAATTCTTTAAAAAGAGTGGGCAACCTTCTTAGAATTCAACAATACTCCATGTCTTCTTTGGGAAACAGCAAAAGCAGTGATGAGAGGGAAAATCATTTCTTATTCAACGCATAAAAAAACGCAAAGAGAAAGCAGATTTATTAGAAAATTAAATCAAAACCCTGGAGACTGCTTATTCTGCTTCTGCACAGGAACACATACTGGGTGATCTGAAAAAATTAAAGCTGCAGTTAAATGACATCATCAATAAACAAACACAATTTGAAATACAAAGGCTACGACTTGAAAGATTTGATTGAAAACTCGAATAAATCTGGCAAATTTCTAGCTAATCAGCTAAAAATTTATAGAAAAAAAAAAAACAATCACTTCTATTATGGCCCAAATAGGAAAATTTCACTCACGACCCGGTCAAAATTAATAATGCATTTGGAAACTTTTATAAAAACTTTTACACATCACAGATCAATCCGTCAGAGTGAAGTATTGACTCATTTCTTAACAATGTAAACCTACCCAGGTTAAATGAAGATCAAATCACAAACTTGTACTCTGCGCTCTCGTTGTCTGAACTTCCTGAAGCTCTGTTACTTATGGCTAATGGTAAAGCACCAGGGCTTGACGGCTTTCCTGCTTAGTTTTATAAAGAATTCTGGGAACAGCTGGCACCAACGTTTTATGAAACGGTCACATCAATGAAAGTCAATCACTACCACCTAACATGAACTCCGCCAACACAATTCTCCTCCTAAAACCAGAAAAAGATCCCACTAGTCCTTCAAGCTATCGCCCCATTTCTTTAATCAATGCAGATGTAAAAATGATCTGCAAAGCACTATCGCAGAGAATAGAAAAAAAAAAACTCCTCACCTAATTCACTTCGATCAAACTGGATTCATCAAAGGTAGACACTCGGATGACAATCTCTGCAGACTCGTTAATATAATAGACTTTGCCACCATTAAAAACCAGGAAATGACTATTATCGCTAGATGCTGAAAAAGCTTTTGACAGAGTAAACTGGAAGTTCCTTATTGCTGCCCTCCATAAGTTTGGGTTTGGAAAATCATTGGTCAATTGAATTAAAATATTATATCACAACCCCAATGCATCAGTTACAACTAATAAACAGACTTCAAACAGGTTTTTTCTTGGAAGAGGAGCAAGACAGGGTTGCCCACTCTCTCCTTCTCTTTTTGATATATTTATTGAGCCTTTAGCTGCAGCAATGAGACAGAATGAGAGCATTAAAGGAATTAAAACCAAACACAGCCATCATAAAATTAGTCTCTATGCAGATGACATTACTGTTTTTAAGTAAATTACATTCTGTAAATGAAACGGCAACAATCATTAATGAATTCTCTTCTATATCAGACTATTCCATTAATTGGAATAAATCTGTTTTATTACCACTGAACAGTAATGCGGAGCAAGGACTCACAATACCAGTCAAATCAGGAAATATCAAATATCTAGGTATCTTTTTTCCCCCCAAACTATCAGAACTGGTGCAGCTAAACCACAACCCATTACTGAAAAACATACAGGACAAATCTAACACGCTGGACCAACCTGCCTCTGTCCGTAATGGGCAAGGTAGCCTTCAGCTCTCATCTGTCTGCCCAGCTGTTGGACAGGACAAGTTTAAAAAAAAAAAGTGATAATGCACACTTTATCGGCCATTAATCCTTACATAATCAACTACAAGTAACTAATATTTGTCCATTTTATAATCTATTAAGGTTAAGAGCCTGCTTCATGCAACTGAATCAAGTTAAACTACAACACCTGTGTGTTCCTTGGAGGATGAAATGCAAAAAAGAAAAAGATAGCTGGCTTTGAATCTCAATAAATGACAGAGATCACATCGAGTGTAGCAGTACATTAGCCCTTTCAGAAAAAAAATGTTAAAAAATTACAATTATTTTGAAGACACCAGTATAGTACGCACGGTAAAAACCAATAGATATGGCTCTTTGCATGGATGGGTAAATGGATGGAGAGAGGGGACGGATGGGAAGACAGAAAACTATTTTATGAATAATTTGATTAGTAATTATGTGTCATCTCTTTCAATTTAAAGTTTTTGAATGCTGCAGACAGTTTATATGGTTGACCCTGCGTAAACGGTAGCGTAATTGAGAAGACTGAGTAAGAAGCAGCAAAACGATTCAGGTAAAAATTAAATTAAATGCCCTGATTGTTGTGTCACCTTAAATTATTAACATTTGTATTAAATTGCCATTTAAAATAATGAAATGTAATGGTGTTAATGTATTAATGCAGAAAGTAATGTTTGATATTTAAAGAAAGCAAGCCCCCCAAAAAAGCTCATCAAGTAGTCCTAAGCTGTTTATTGAAACCGTTTATTGAAAGTTAGAAGCCCAGACAAAACAATTCAAGGAACAGAGATAAGAAAAATTAAATTCCTTAATCTAAAAGATTTCCCTTTTTGTCTCACTAGAAGGCTTTTCTTGGAGACTTTGAAGATATTGTGTTGATTTGTTTTCTATAAATAAACTTAATGGAGTTTAAGTTGGCATTAAATTATTTAATAAGACCATATTCAAATGTATTGTATAAATGTAGGTTATATAGGCGAGAAGATATCACAACATTTTACCGTTGTCCTTGTGAGAGAGAAAGGAGGTTACAGTGATCTCCCAGAGTTCAGCAGTCTGACTGCTTCTGGAAAGAAACTGTTCCTCGGTCTGGTGGTACTGCTCTTTATGCTCCACAGCCTCCTGCCTGAGTTGAGCAGGGAGAACGGAGGGTGTGAGGGGTCAGTGGGGTCTTTCAGGATGTGGGAGGCTCGTTTCCGGTCTCAGATCTCAGTGGTGGTCTGCAGGCTGGCTGTTCTTGAAGTCTACGATCTTCTCCTTGGTCTTCTTCACGTTGATGCAGAGGTTGTCGTCTCTGCACCTGCCCTCCAGATGTTCCACCTCTTTCCTGTAGTCGGACTCGTTGTTGTTGATGCTTTCAAACAGAACTGTCATCTGCAAACTTCACGATAAGACAGCGGGGCTGACTCGTGTTGCAGTGATGAGTGAACAGGAAGGGGCTTAGCACACAGCCCTGAGGGGGGTTGCAAAGTGGGGCTCAGTCCGAGTGTGTGCAGTTTTTGGATGAGGTCTGTGATGATGGTGTTGAAGGCTGATGTGAAGTCCACAAAGAGCAGGAGAACGTACAAGTTATTGTTCTCTTGGTGGGTGAAGGTTGTGTGGACTACAGAGGAGATGCGTTATCATATAGATGCTCCACCTAACCCCTTGTAAATGCATTTCTTTAGAAGAAATGGGTCATTCAAACTAAAAGGCTCATGTTCCTTATTTGTATATGCCATATTTTGACTAACAACCCAAACTTACAATTTAAATTTAATAATGGCATAATAAAAAAAAAAAATTATCTATGTGAATACTTTGCAAAATACATGTTTATAGTCACTGATACTAAGATGTAGGAATACTCTATGAGCAAGTTTTTCAAACTTTTAAATGAGGAGTGTTATAATTACTGTTGTGAGACAAGTTGTTACTGAATGAGGTGTGACCAAAAGAGAGTTAGAAATATGTATAAATCCTGTTGATAGTCATGTCAATTTAGGAATAAGGATTGAAATATTTGGCTCAGATTTTAAGAGAAAATGTTGTAAAAGCATGCACAATCCCTTAAAGAAAATTGTGTATTAAAAAACAGGCAATTTAATTGAGTATATGTTTTGTGATTTGTTATTATTAAAATCATTAATATTTTGTTTCATTTGTCTCAAAAGGAATCATTTCCAAATAAGGAGAACTACCCACGGTAAGACAGACTGGGTAGATGTGAAGTGGAAGGGAGGAGTTGTGGAACACCCAGCTCAAAGAGATGGAACCAGCTGTGGAGTCATTGTCTTCATGGTAATCATTTACAATATTGGAACATAACTCTTTGAAGCTTCAAACATCCAGAAATGATTGATGCATGCTGAAAACAATGTCTGGCTGTTTCAATGCATAGTCAGTAAACTATATGACACATGAATAGTTTAACACATTATAACATTGTTCAGATGGCAAAGATGGAGGCCTTTCCACAAATGCTAGAAATGGAATTTGGAACATCGAGAAAAGGCATTGAGAGCGCAAAGCCTTGGTCCTAAAACTCCTCCAAGCTTCAGGTGTGATAAACCATCATCAAAATATTGATAATAAAAAGTTTAATACATCTCTACAAATTAAATTGTTTACAGCAGTAGGATTACTTATATTAATATTTCATATTTTTCATGTTATTTCTGTTTTCAATACTAGCATGACATAAGCAGGACATAAGTTGTGCATTGTGTGCGTCTGTGAAACTGCGAGGACCCGGACTTGCCTCGACTAACTGGGTTAGTTATAATTTCATTTTCTATTGTTATGTCATTATAAAATTGTAAACAAATTATTTTGGATATTAATTACAGATTCCACCTTTATTCTCCCAAATTGTAACATTCAATGTTTGTAAAGCATAAACAATCCTGCTGACATCACATAATCTATATGTCTTGACAATGACACCAATTCTTTTCTTTCATAGATTCAGTGCGACACTTGTTCTCGTTGGTTCCATGGGCAGTGTCTCCAAATGGACGAAACACAGATGGACAATGCAAGAATTGGAGACTGGAATTGCAGCTCGTGTCTGTAGACTCCAAAAAAAAAAAGAGTCTGTTATTGTTGTAGTACGTTTCATTTTTTTGTGTGTAACTTCAAAATTGTGTGTGATTCTAATCTAGTTTAAAGTTAAATTAAAAAAATTCTAAATTGTTTTGACAATTATCATTTGGAAACAAACCACTCATCACTACTCTAAGCTTCATTCAAAAAATCTTGGTCATTAAACAAGGTTTGCCTTTAGAGACAATTGGGACCTTATACATAAATAACATCAGTTTTTCAGCTCCACCACTTTAGTATTGCCTAGATTAGTGAGAGTATATCAAAATTCTTGGATTGTTGGTTTGCAGGACCTTCGTTTTTCATTGACTTTTCATCGAGAAGAAAAAAGTTGGTGCTGTATTTATGAGGTTTCATTTATTTGCCTCCATCACTATTACATTTGTATGAGTAATACCAAATATAATTACCTTGATGTGAAATATGAATCTGCCGTGAAAAATCTAAGTTCCTAAGATATGTAGAAAGAGCTTATTAATTCTGTGTGCAATTTGTTGTACAGCTTAAAAGAATTAGAAGTTCTGATGCGTTTGTCTTCTACAAAGAGACTTTAATCTACAAAGATTGGTGTGGTTTGAGTATCCTGTTACAGTCAAAATCTAATTTATATTTTTTTCTATTGACACACCAATTCCCAATGTACTATTTTGTGCTTGCAGGTTTTGTATGTTTGCTACATTTGGAAGGGTTTGTATAAAATCAATTTTTCACCCTTTGGAGCAGTAGAACATAGTTGGCCATTTGTTTTACTGGTCACATTGTGCATAATGTAGATGACACTGTGGCTTGCTATATAAACAAAGCACGCAACACATTGACATCTTTTTTTGCATAAAAAGACTGCAAACTTCTAAAAGCGTGGAAGAAATTGTAGGAGCAATTGCTAAATTCACAGAACCTGGAGCCAGTCACTGACTACAGTGTTAGCGCTGAAGCTGAGTACTGGGAAAATGTTTTCAAAGAGTTTCAAGTGCCCAACACCTGTAAGAACAGGAAGAAAATGGCTATAATTGCTACCAATTATGCAAAGGTAATTGTAGAACAACAAAATGTGTAATATTCGTAAGTGTTAGACATTAACTTGTGTTCAGCATCGATCTTTTTCAACAGGAACCTTCAATGGTCACAAATGACTTTGATGGGAGCAAGAATGAAACAGAAGAGGCTCTCAGGGGATGGCACACGCATCATGGTAAAATAGTAATGAGTGGGAAAATGACTGCTTTGCCATTATCCATTGGTATGTCTACCTAGTGAAGACCAAGACTTACCAATGGATGATAGCATGAGTTGCCATTCAAACTTTACCTTTACAGCCCTGAATTGGATATCAAGGTCATCAATGTGAAACACTGATTAACCCATTAATTTCAGCCTATGTGATTCCACAGTCAGGACCGAACCCGGGTCCTGTCCTGTACTGCAAACAAAGCACCCCCGGAGCTTATATTTGGAATCTACACTTAGTTTGCAACCAACAGCAGTACAATCAGGGTGCAGGGATGATGCAGTGAACACAAGTGTGTTAAAGAATATAGCATGGACTCAGAGGCAGAAGGAAAGGCCATATTCTCATGAGATCACAAGTGTCCAAATGATTATTGACAACCAGCAAGGCACTGATACTGAGGTTCTGCAGAAAGTAATGGTGCACCCCAAAGAAATAATGTTGTGGTCTAAGAAAACACTCTGTTCTACAGAAGATGGAAAGAGGACATCATTTACTTTGATGCAACAGGCAGCATAAGAAAAAAAAATGAAAAAGAAAAAAATAAAAGCATGCAAAGTCCATCATACCATGTGAACTGGTGGTGGGAAACCCATCCAAGGGTTCATCCCCATTGCCAGTAGCCACACCACTGTATAGGTAACATTTTCTGCAGGACTTTCAAACTGACCTTGTGAGACAGTATGGACATGGGGTAAACAAGAGACCTGTCATGATCATCTGTGATGCTCCCTTGTATTACTCCATTCACTGGCCAATATTCCAGCAAACAGTTTGACCTGCCAATCCTCCATCGATGTTCAAGTCACATCATGAGGAATGCCAAGGACCTGTGCAAAAAGTAGTAAGTACATTATAGGGTATGGATAAAAAAGTAGAAATGTCTCTAAATGGTAATTTGAATTTATTTTTCCATTTCTTTGCAGAATTCCCACACACTACAAGCTGGGGATGCAAATTTTTGCACTATTGGCATGCTCATCTACTTTAGAACAAATGGACCAGGTTCTTCTGAGGCTTACTGTTCTGTTCAGCAGTCCCTCCTCAGGGCCAAATGTTGCAAAGAACCATGAGAACCTCTTAGGACTGATTAAAGAAATGCGCACAGTCGATGCTGACAAAACGATCACTACGGAAGACTACAAGGTAAATATTTGGAGGGGCAAAGGCTAAGTAAAGTGTTGCCCACTAAGGTATTAAACATCCATCAGAAAAATATCCCAAACTAGAAGGTAATCAATGACCTCTGCCAAAGATGGCAGGGGTGATATTTTTAACAGCATGTGTCTGTCTATGTGCCAAATTACTCAGTCATGGAAAAGAAAAACTCATATGGATGGTTCAGGATAAAATGTTTGGGGAATGTGCACAATTGGAACACAGATCAAAGCCACTGGATCTTGGGAACCATCTAAATTACTTTGGGTCCAGTTATTTCTATTTCTTAGAGAAATCCTTAAAGTTGGGAGAGTTTAACCACTAGGTGTTGCTAAAATTATTTAAACACAGGAATGCAAGACTGCTCGTCTAGACAAGCGTCTTGCACTGTTAAGTTTACACTACTTGGCAGGAACTATTGTGGTAGGTAAGGTATGGTTTAACACAATTTTCCACATGTGCTGTGAATAATTAATACTATTATGATTATCATTTTCAGCATACTGTGGGAAGTGCTCCACTCAAAGCCCATTTCCAACAAGTTATTTGGACCTTTGTAGGATATCCAATATTTACCACTCCCAGGATTCATTCCCAGTTTGGAGAAATATTTTCTCCCACATGCTACTATCTGGTCTGGGTTAATGTTAGGTTTGTATCTACTGTATCTACTGTATATTTATAAACTGACTGTATAATTCTTCCCGTCATTTCCTATGTCATGTATTTATTATCTTTGAGATTTAGGCCGCTGTGGTACTGGTTCGGCTTACACACATCTTAGTAAGCATTATAAAAGAAAGCCAGTCCAGGAAACGGGTAATATCCTAATCAAATTGGAAACATTTATTTGCATCTACACGGAATTCTTTGACTAGTTGTATTGAAAATTTGTAATTCCAGCAAGGGCCATGTTTTCTAGTACTTCACATTAGCAAACAGAACCCAAGGAATCATGGAGAAAAGCCAGTGGGACCTGAAGTAAATTTAGATTCCAACGAAAAACTGTGAGCCGACTTGATGATTTTGTAACAGTTTACCAAAAGATTCATGACGCCCTGCTCCTGGAATATGCAGACACAGAAATATACAGAAAGAGTAAGATTTGACTTGGAATTGTCACATGACTGTACAAAAACACAATATTAACTCATTGCAACTAAAGTCCCATTAAGTCGAAGATGAAAAGTGGAAGAAAGGCAGACTGGGGCACAAAAGTGTCTACGTCTAACCATTAACAACAACTTTGCCATTCAAGAGGCCAGAACCTGAGGTGCTGTGTTACTCTCTTGTGACTGGAACTACCAAGATACTAATATTGTAATTAGTTTTGAGAGTGTTTTTCACTCAAAAATGTAGTTCCCTCCATCAGAAACCATAGCATTTTTGTTTGTGACCCCTTAGGAGCCGTACATTGAGACAGACAAAAGCACAGGTTTGTACCAGCCTTTTACCACACATTATGTCCAGTCAATGAATTCGTTTTTGTTTTTAATACTTGCACACACGGTAGATGAATTGTTAATTCATTATAGAAGAGTTTTTATTAAGGCATACTTGTAACTAATATTCAGTCGTTGCAAATGAAGAACTGTTTAAATATTGGAATGTATTATACCAACAAATGATAAAAGCCCATGTGTCATGAAAGTGGCTTCAATGTCTAAGAGATGTTCTTGTCTTCTGAAAGTGAGACTACTTCCATTTAAGCATATCACAATGGTTATGGTGGCTACTAAAAGCAATACTGCTCTAATTATGCACTCCACAACAGGAACAGCCAACAGCTGCACCCACATCTGAAGAGACACACAGGAGGATATGCAACCATCTCTGCAATAGCAGAGTCCAAGGTGAGATTATGCACAATAATCGGCACAGTTAATCCCATGCCCATGCATGCCTTACAGTGATACTGAAAGTGATTGCAAAGTATACAAAGTCAGATCGTCTACAGGTCTACCAAAATAGGTTTTTTAGCTTACTGCATTGTGGAGGAGACAAACGACTGAAGTGGTTGTCTCTCATTCCCTCTCAGATTAGAGGGAATCACTTCATTGTCCATCACAGTGAACTTTGTACCCTTGCACCTCACTAGTGGCTCACAGGAGAGGTTTGTAGCAATAACCAATTAAATCATGGACTTTTGATACTAGCCTCGTGATAATCACAATACTGATCTAATGAGCCTTAGAAACCAGTGGCTCCAGTGTAGATTGTTGGATAGCCACACAGGATTGAGAATAGTTGGGGGTATATAAATGAGTTCAGAGCATCAACGTGATATAATCCAATGCTGAATGGCATGTTTAGATCATCAAGTGCCTCTTCCATCTTACTGCTAGTCAACTTCATTTATCAGACACAATCTACATCATGAACCACTACACGGCTGGAGTGATTGTGCATGACAAGAGAGAATTGTTCCAGAGGCAGAGCTCGTTAAAAGTAAATTGCATTTCAGTTCAATGTGATGTTGTGAATGAAAGAAGCTGCTGCATGTATTTTCAGACTTTGTAGCCAAAGCATAATAATATGCATGTAGCGGTATTGTGGTGTAAAATGAATGCTCATTTCCACTGTTTTTCTTCTTTTCAATCTGAAACAAACATTTTGAGAACTACAATGCCACTGTGTCAACTATGACAATACACACTGGAAGTTTCCGGTGAGTGAATATCCATTAGCACAAATGTGAAATGAAATACAAAGCATTTTTGTCATGACATTATTTTGGTTGTAGTGCATTAATGCAGCAGAAGGTGGAGTCTACTTGCTTGACCCTGTACAGTCTACGACAGAGCTGGCGGAGTCTGATCATGCTGCAAAGAAATTCCGGTAATCCTGCATCAACATCAGTAATCTTTCCACAGAATTCGATGAATATACCTTCACCATTTGTCAGACTAGTATGCCTGTAAACTCATGGCATTGTTTTGTAAATTATTTGACAATATATTTGTGAAATATTGTAGACTTTATATTTATTAAATGTATTACAGGGAGTATCTTAACATGAAGAGGACCTGCCACAACAGAACAGATTGGGTGGACATAAAATGTAAGAGCGGCACCATGACACACCCATTTCAGCAGGATGGAAGCAGTTGTGGTGTAGATACCATCATGGTAGAGCAAGACTAATGTGTTGTGGACAAGTACCTTACCTGTCTTATTCCACAATTAAACTTGGGTCTTATGCTGCTATTATACACCGTTTTGTTCAGATGGTACAGTTGATAAAGGAAACATTCCCAGACCTAAAGATTCTGTTCTAAACAGCAGTGATGGAGTTGGCACAGGAACAAAAAAAACTGGCTCTTGCACTACTTCAGGTGCATGCATTACCTCTCCATCTTGGCTCACTGTCCATCCACTAATTGACGTACCTTTTGCATTTCAGTTTTTGATAAGTGTAACGACTGTGCTATGTGCGCCACAACTTTAAGTACTGGACCATCTCACACTGACTGGGGAAGTTCAATATTCTAGGTAGTTCAGAAGGATGGTGTGTGAAACTTTTAAAGGGCCACGTAAATTTGAACACCTAATGGCCTTCAGGAGATGTCCATTAGTTTTTCTTCATTTTATGAAATTATGTCAGTGTATTGAAGCCATTGAACAAAAATTTATGAATCTTTGTGGCGAGTGACGCTGTGCTGTTAACCTTCAGTAAAATTATTGCACGGCACCATGTCTTCAGCGATGACTTCTGATGTCACAATAGTGCAGTGCTGTCTGAACAATATTCATTCCCTAAGTTAGACATTTGTGTTTCTGACTTGCAGATACAATGTGATGAAAGTTCCATGTCCAGTGCTAACCAATGGATACAAAAAGAGTACGAAGACACAGGAACTAGCTGAATAGATCACATCACTCCTGTATTAGTTTCACTTCACTGGCCCCCAGTTGATTCTATAATCAAGTTCAAAATCCTCCTGTTAACCTATAAGGCTTTACATGGTATGGCCCCATCCTATATAAAGGACCTCAGTCCCTTACCATTCAAACAAAACATTTCGCTCGCAAAAATGCAGGAATGCTTGCGTCTCCTATAATTCGTAAACGTACGGTTGGAGGTAGAGTGTTTAGCCACCAAGCCCCCGTTTTATGGAATAAGCTCCCAGCTCATGTAAGAGAGACTGACACGGTTTCTACAAAGTTAGACTGAAAACATTCCTCTTTGGACAGGCTTATTGGTATTCAGAGAATATTTAACTTAAAGTTAATGTTTAAATTAAACAATTTGCTGCCATTAGGCTGCTAGAAGTTTGAAGCTGGGGTAACTATGGTGCACTGGGGTTCTGTCCTCTTCTCATCTACTTCTACCTTCTCTATTCTTGATCATCATTCATCATTTAGTTCTCCATGCCTCTGTTTGGTGCAGTGAGATTCATGTACTGTCCCTCTTTCGCACTCCCACTCCTCAGGATCACCCACCCACTGGGTTAGAAATAGGCCACCAACTTGAAGAACAATGTTTGTGAGACGTTTTCAGCTCTGGAGAAGGTCACTGCTCCTTCCAACCTTGTTGTACCCAAGGTTTAAAGAGCTAGGGTTCTGCAGCCAAGACTCTTTCCACATGGCCATAGAGCGACTCACTAAAAAGAGTGAGCGGCAAAAAATGCAGCCGCTAGTTCCAGCAGAGAAACAGCCTTAAGGCCCGTACACACCGGGACGAATATTCGCCAGGCGTTATTCGCCACGTTTTATGGTGTTCACACCCAGGCGATTCTCGCTGACGATGAGCCGAGCGAACATGCAATTTCATTCCCTGACATTAGATGGCGCTTAATGTAAAACAGTAATACTCCTGTACACAAGGTGGCGCTGCGCAACTTTACGCCTCCTAAAATCGCTTTTCACTCAGAAGAAGAGAGTAAGTATTTACGCGCTTGTCAGAGTCATACAAAGAAAAACATGAATATTTCAAGCATCCGTAGCTCCAACTGGTGCTTGGTTCAGGGATATTTTAGAATGTCCTTCATTATTTCTTCGCGGCAGTGTAGACGCTACTTGGCGTCTACCTTCTTCGCTGGTATGTGTGCTCAGCAAGGCAGTTTTGTGTTTGAGCGCCCCCAAGTTGTGTTTTACTGTAACTTCAGAAGCTCCAGACACTTGTGCAAAAGCGCCATACTTATTGGTCGAATAGATTGACGCGGCACGTCAGACCAAAAAAAACGTACCCGAGTCATGTTTTTTTTAAAAAGTGACGCGTGGCGTTTTTTCGCGTCGGTGTGTACATTCACATTGGCGCTCTTTTAGTCACGAGGCGTTAAACGTCGGCAAAAATCGTGGGCGAAATTCGTCCCGGTGTGAACAGGCCTTTAGTCACCCACTAGAGAAGGCCCTTCAAATCAGCAGGAGGATGGTGGTCTCTGGGCCCTGCTGGAAAGGCATGTGGGGGCTCAACAGCAGGTGACCAGCACCACTGCCAGTACAACAGTGGAGGTTCAGAGGTACAGTAAACATTATGATCGTCATCATTTATGCTCATTTCAAACTGGTGCATGACAAAAGGCTATTAATTACTTTCTAGGTTTTTATAAGGAGCCCCACATTCCAAGAACTGATGACCCACGGAGATACTGGGTTACCCATAAGGTTTTATACCAGCATCTCTACCGACTGGCAGTGACGTTTTTATGCACACCAGCTTACTCTGTGCCTTGTGAGAGGATTTTTTCCAAGGGTGGCGAAGTCGTCAGCCAAAGACAAAAATAATCTTCAAATAATCTGGGAAATAAATCCCACAAAGTCATTTTAGCTAGGCCCTGGTTCACAAGCAACCCCCACTATTGTGTTTGACATTTTATCATTTCCACATTGAGGTGTTACAAGGACAAGGAGTTTAGTTGAAGTATAAGTCCAGTACGTCACCAGATGCCGCTGTTCTGTGTGGTTTCAAAGCCCTAATTGGTTCATTTTTCTAGCACAATTACATGAACCCTGTAATAGCTTTATGGGGTTTCTACTTCCATCCCTATAGGGATGACCCATTTGAGACGGACGCTTCGGCACGCGGTTCACCTTCATGAAACAGAGTGGTTCAGCACAATGTTTCGGGGCGTCTGTCAACTAGCACAGATCATGTAGTTGATGACGTATGATGCGCCAAATGCATTGTTTGGTTGAACCACGGTTCAGATGTCACTTGTGTTTTTAACAGTTGGCCGCGCTATTCTCTAGAAATACGAAAGGAATCCCGAACATTTCCAGGATTGGAATCAGCGTCAGTTAATTGCACTTTACCATAGCTCCTGGTAAGAAATGTACTGTGGCACAGGATCATTTCAACTTTATTTATCTGAATAAGTCAAATTAGTATCAGTAGTTATGACTCAGCGGAAAGGTCTGTGGGGTTTGCATCCAGAGGTCCTGAGTCCAAGACCAGTCATTTATTTTTTTTTTTGCTTTGCCTTTATTTTCATCATGTGATGTGTATTTTGCAGTGTCAAGCACCTCTCACAGAAAACATTAAATGTTAAATTGTGTTTAATGTTTTTTTTTCTAATCATCATTTTTTCATCATTTCCACATATAAGTGTTACAAGGAGTGTTGTTGAAACATATGTTGATATACGTCAATGCCACCACCAGATGCCGCTGTTCTGTATAGTTTCAAAGCCCTGAATGGGTGGTTCATTTTTTCAGCACAATTACAAGAACCCCAATTAGGCTTCATGGGGCTTCTATTACCATCCCTGCATCCCTAACATAAATGTTTCAAATAAACAGAAAGACAGAGGTGAAATCTGCTGTAATTTCAGTGTAAATGTTCTAACCCAGTTCAACAAGTCTTTCAGGTTCACAGTCTGACACAGAGAACCACACCAACAATCTCACACATGACAATGAACAGACCAGTGCAGCACTGAAACAAGCTGATTATATACAGAAGAGAAAACGAGAAACGAGGAGCAGCTGAGGCCATTAATGGACAGCAGGTGAACACAGCCGCAAGCTACAACTGCTGTGAAACAGGAAAACACTTTTCAACATAAAAGTACAGAATCAGAAATGAGGTTTGACTCACAAACAAAAACTGAGCGTGTTTGTTTCATGCAGTGACATGAGAAAATGTGTTGCATGTGTCTGTGGAAGAAAGGTTCAGTCATTTTTGGTAAAAATACAAAAATAGTGTTAATTGAATTCTGTCTGTCAAAATAGGACAGCATACTTCAAAGAAATTTATACCATGGTCCAGGTGAATACTCGATTCTGATTGGCTGCTGGGTGTGCATTAAAAAGTGATATACCAAAATGATAACCGCATGCCTAAAAATGAAGTCCCGGTCATATATCACTGCACTGGCATAAAGCATTAGTTGAGATACGTTATTTCACAGTTTACAATGAGACAACAAAAATACATGAGTGATTTTGTTGTTTCTTTTGACTTGTTTGGTGAATTTGATAATTTTGATGACTGGGATGCAGCCACAGAGAAAGAGAGACAAGAATAACAAAAGAGGGAGAGGAAACACAAGGAAGTGACATCGGAAGAATTAAACTTTTAGAAGATGACAAGGACGAAGTAAACACAAAGAAAACCACGAAACGTGCAGTTAATACTGTATATTTAGAGATTTCCTGGTTCAAAAAAACATGGACATAAACTTTGAAAATTACACTGTCTCCTGAAACACCAATTGGCCTCGTCAGAAAGGTGTGGTTTGACATACAGCTGTGTTTGGCTCAACGTGGGAGGGAGGGGTGCCGTGAGCGAACCATGGCATCTTTTAGCATCCACAGAGGCGAGGAAGGCGCTGAATACCTCAGCCTATTGCATAATCCGGACACTAAAAACCACAAAACTCAACACGACCCAAACAACCCTGTTTGCAAGACCTGGTGATCCACTGTGCCCAATAAAGTTTCAAAAAACATATATCAAAATGTCCCTAAGACGCAAAATCCTCTTATCTGCACATATATACATGTGTGTGTGTATATATATATATATATATATATATATATATATATATACATGTGTGTATATATATATATATGTATATATGTCTATATGTGTGTATATATATATAAAACGCCCCTCTCACCCTCCGCGGGTGGTTTTTCCTCCAAGCTCGGGTCCTCTACCAGAGGCCTGGGAGCTTGAGGGTCCTGCGCAGTATCTTAGCTGTTCCTAGCACTGCGCTTTTCTGGACTGAGAGGTCTGAGGTCTTTCCAGGTATCTGTTGTAGCCACTCCTCCAACTTGGGGATTACTGCCCCGAGTGCTCCAATTACCACAGGCACCACTGTCACCTTCACTTTCCAGGCTTTCTCCAGTTCTTCTCTGAGTCCCTGGTATTTCTCCAGTTTCTCATGTTCCTTCTTCCTGATGTTCCCATCGCTTGGCACTGCCACATCCACCACAACGGCTTTCCTCTGTTCTTTATCCACCACTACAATGTCTGGTTGGTTCGCCATTACCATCCTATCAGTCTGGATCTGGAAGTCCCACAGGATCTTTGCCCTCTCATTCTCTACCACCTTCGGAGGTGTTTCCCATTTTGACCTTGGGGTTTCCAGTCCATATTCTGCACACATGTTCCTGTATATTATTCCAGCCACTTGATTGTGGCGCTCCATGTATGCTTTACCTGCCAGCATCTTACATCCTGCAGTTATGTGCTGGATTGTTCCAGGTGCCTCTTTGCACAGCCTACACCTTGGGTCTTGTCTGGTGTGGTAGATCTGAGCCTCTATTGCTCTGGAGCTCAGGGCTTGTTCCTGAGCTGCCAGGATGAGTGCTTCAGTGCTGTCCTGTAGGCCAGCCCTCTCTAGCCATTGGTCCCATGCAGGGGTTTGTCCTCCCATGAGGATCTGTCCTCCAGCACTGTATCCTCTGCTCTCCATTGCCTGAGACATTCACTGAGCACACTGTCAGTTGGGGCCTTGAGCTTGATGTACTCATGCATCTTGGATGTTTCATCCTGGATAGTGGCTTCTACCCTCACTAGTCCTCGGCCTCCTTCCTTGCGGCTAGCATACAGTCTCAGGGTGCTGGATTTGGGATGGAACCCTCCATGCATGGTGAGGAGCTTTCGTGTTTTAACATCCGTGGTCTGTATCTCTTCCTTTGGCCATCTTATTATTCCTGCAGGGTATCTGATAACTGGCAGTGCGTAGCTGTTTATTGCCCGGGTCTTATTTTTGCCATTGAGCTGGCTTCTCAGGACTTGCCTCACTCGTTGGAGGTATTTAGCTGTTGCAGCTTTCCTTGTTGCCTGCTCCAGGTTGCCATTTGCCTGCGGAATTCCAAGGTACTTGTAACTGTCCTCGATGTCTGCTATTGTTCCTTCTGGGAGTGAGACCCCTTCTGTGTGGACTACCTTGCCTCTCTTTGTCACCATCCGGCTGCATTTCTCGAGCCCGAATGACATCCCAATGTCAGTACTGTAGATCCTGGTGGTGTGGATCAGGGAGTCAATGTCACG
>CM074504.1:26679977-26708789 GCA_037389245.1 Oryzias sinensis
TATATACATATATATATATATATATATATATATGTATATATATATGTGCAAATAAAAGGATTTTGCGTCTGAGGGACATTTTGATATATATTTTTTGAAACTTTTTAATGGGCACAGTGGATCACCAGGTCTTGCAAACCTTGTTTGGGTCGTGTTAAGTTTTGTGGGTTTTAGTGTCCGGATTGTTCAATAGGCTGAGGTATTCAGCGCTTTCCTCGCCTCTGTGGATGCGAAAAGATGCCATGGTCAGCTCACGGCACCCCTCCCTCCCACGTTGAGCCAAACACAGCTGGATGTCAAACCACACCTTTCTGACGAGGCCAATTGGTGTTTCAGGAGACAGTGTAATTTTCAAAGTTGATGTCCATGTTTTTTGGAACCAGGAAATCTCTAAATATACAGTATTGACTGCACGTTTCGTGGTTTTCTTTGTGTTTACTTCGTCCTTGTCATCTTCTAAAAGTTCAATTCTTCCGGTGTCACTTCCTTGTGTTTCCTCCCCCTCTTTTGGTGTTCTTGTCTCTCTTTCTTTGTGGCTGCATCCTAGTCATCAAAATTATCAAATTCACCAAACAAGTTAAAAGAAACAACAAAATCACTCATGTCTCTTTGCTGTCTCGTTGTAAACTGTGAAATAACACATCTCAACTTACGTTTTATGCCAGTGCAGTGATATGTGACCGGGACTTCATTTTTAGGGGTGCGGTTATCACTTTGGTATATCACTTTTTAATGCACACCCAGCAGCCAATCGGAATCAAGTATTCACCCGGACCATGGTATAAATTTCTTTGAAGTATGCTGTTTTATTTTGGCTGTGATTTGATTAATCAAAGATTTCATCTCTTTTTGTTTCCTTCTATTTTGCTCTGTTTAACCCTGTTCCAGACAGAATTCAATTATCACTATTTTTGTATTTCTACCAAGAATGGCTGAATCTTTCTTCCACAGACACAACACATTTTGTCGTGTCATTGCATGAAACAAACACGTTTAGTTTTTGTTTGTGAGTCAAAACTCATTTCTGATTCTGTACTTTTATGTTGAAAAGTGTTGTTCCTGTTTCACAGCAGTTGAAGCTTGTGGCTGTGTTCACCTGCTGTCCATAAATGGCCTCAGCTGGTCCTCGTTTCTCGTTTTCTCTTCTGTATATAATCAGCTTGTTTCAGTGCTGCACTGGTCAGTTCACTGTCATGTGTGAGATTGTTGGTGTGGGTCTGTGTGGCAGACTGTGAACCTGAAAGACTTGTTGAACTGGGTTAGAACATTTACACTGAACTTACAGCAGATTTCACCTCTGTCTTTCTGTTTATTTGAAACATTTATGTTAGGGATGTAGGGACGGTAATAAAAGCCCCATGAAGCCTAATTGGGGTTCTTGTAATTGTGCTGGTAAATTGAACCGCCCATTCAGGGCTTTGAAACCATACAGAACAGCGGCATCTGGTGGTGGCATTGACGTATATCAACATATGTTTCAACAACACTCCTTGTAACATTTATGTGGAAATGATGGAAAAAATGTAAAACAAAACAATGTTGTTAATGATTGGAAGAAGAACATTAAACACAACATATTTAATGTTTTCTGTGAGAGGTCCTTGACACTGCAAATTACACATCACATGAAGAAAATAAAGGCAAAGCAAAAAAAAAAAAAATGACTGGTCTTGGACTCAGGACCTCTGGATGCAAACCCCACAGACTGTTCCGCTGAGCCATAACTACTGATACTAATTTGACTTATTCAGATAAATCGAGTTGAAATGATCCTGTGCCACAGTACGTTTCTTACCAGGAGCTATGGTAAAGTGCAATTAACTGACGCTGATTCCAATCCTCGAAGTGTTCAGGATTCCTTTCGTATTTCTAGAGAATAGCGCGGCCAACTGTTCAAAACACAAGTGACATCTGAACCGTGGTTCGACCAAACGATGCATTTGGCGCATCATACGTCATAAACTACATGATCTGCGCTAGTTGACAGACGCCCCGAAACATTGTGCCAAACCACTCTGTTTCATGAAGGTGAACCGCGTGCCGACGCGTCAGTCTCAAATGGGCCATCCCTATAGGGATAGAAGTAGAAACCCCATAAAGCTATCATAGGGTTCATGTAATTGTGCTAGAAAAATGAACCAATTAGGGCTTTGAAACCACACAGAACAGCGGCATCTGGTGACGTACTTGACTTATATCATCTACTTCAACTAAACTCCTTGTCCTTGTAACACCTCAATGTGGAAATGATAAAATGTCAAACACAATAGTGGGGGTTGCTTGTGAACCAGGGCCTAGCTAAAATGACTTTGTGGGATATTTCCCAGATTATTTGAAGATTATTTTTGTCTTTGGCTGACAACTTCGCCACCCTTGGAAAAAATCCTCTCACAAGGCACAGAGTAAGCTGGTGTGCATAAAAACGTCACTGCCAGTCGGTAGAGATGCTGGTATAAAACCTTATGGGTAACCCAGTATCTCCGTGGGTCATAAGTTCTTGGAATGTGGGGCTCCTTTTTAAAACCTAGAAATTAATTAATAGCCTTTTGTCATGCACCAGTTTAAAATGAGCATAAATGATGAGCATCATAATGTTTACTGTACCTCTGAACCTCCACTGTTGTACTGGCAGTGGTGCTGGTCACCTGCTGTTGAGCCCTCACATGCCTTTCCAGCAGGTCCCAGAGACCACCATCCTCCTGCTGATTTGAAGGGCCTTCTCTAGATGGTGACTAAGGCTGTTTCTCTGCTGGAAGTATCGGCTGCATTTTTGCCGCACACTCTTTAGTGAGTCGCTCTATGGCAGTGTGGAAAGAGCCTCGGCTGCAGAACCCCAGCTCTTTAAACCTTGGGTACAACAAGGTTGGCAGAGCAGTGACCTTCTCCAGAGCTGAAAACTTCTCACAAAGATTGTTCTTCAAGTTGGTGGCCAATTTCTAACCCAGTGGGTGGGTGATCCAGGAGAGTGGGAGTGCGAAAGAGGGACAGTACATGAATCTCACTGCACCAAACAGAGGCATGGAGACCTAAATGATGAATGATCAAGAATAGAGGAGAGAAGGAGGGTAGAAGTAGATGAAAAGAGGACAGAACCCCAGTGCACCATAGTTACCCCAGCTTAAAACTTCTAGCAGCCTAATAGCAGCAAATTGTTTAATTTAAACATTAACTTTAAGTTAAATATTCTCTGAATACCAATAAGCCTGTCCAAAGAGGAATGTTTTCAGTCTAACTTTGAATGTAGAAACCGTGTCAGTCTCTCTTACATGAGCTGGGAGGTTATTCCATAAAACGGGGGCTTGGTGGCTAAACTCTCTACCTCCAACCGTACTTTTACCAATTCTAGGAGACACAAGCAGTCCTGCATTTTTGCGAGCGAAATGTTTTGTTTGAATGGTAAGGGACTGAGGTCCTTAATATAGGATTAAGGACCATGTAAAGCCTTATAGGTTAACAGGAGGATTTTGAACTTTATTCTAGAATCAACTGGGAGCCAGCGAAGTAAAACTAATACAGGAGTGATGTGATCTATTCAGCTAGTTCCTGTGTCTTCGTACTCTGTATCCATTGGGTAGCACTGGACATGGAACCACCTGCTGCTTTCATCACATTGTATCTGCAAGTCAGAAACACAAATGTCTAACTAAGGGAATGAATATTGTTTAGACAGCACTGCACTATTGTGACATCAGAAGTCATCGCTGAAGACATGGTGCCGTGCAATAATTTTACTGAAGGTTAACAGCACAGCGTCACTCGCCACCAAGTTTCATAAATTTTTGTTCAATGGCTTCAATACACTGACATAATTTCATAAAATGAAGAAAAACGAATGGACATCTCCTGAAAGCCATAGGTGTTCAAATTTACGTGGCCTTTTAAAAGTTTCACACACCATCCTTCTGAACTACCTAGAATATTGAAAGCTTACCCAGTCAGTGTGAGATGGTCCAGTACTTAAAGTTGTGGCGCACATAGCACAGTCGTTACACTTATCAAAACTGAAATGCAAAAGGTACGTCAGTTATTGGTGGATGTACAGTGAGCCAAGATGGAGAGGTAATGCATGCACCTGAAGTAGTGCAAGAGCCAGTTTTTGTCGTTCCTGTGCCATCTCCATCACTGCTGTTTAGAACAGAATCTTTGGGTCCGGGAATGTTTCCATTATCAACCGTACCATCTGAACAAAACGGTGTGTAATAGCAGCATAAGACCCAAGTTTAATTGTGGAATAAGACAGGTAAGGTACTTGTCCACAACACATTAGTCTTGCTCTACCATGATATATCTACACCACAACTGCTTCCATCCTGCTGAAATGGGTGTGTCATGGTGCCGCTCTTACATTTTATGTCCACCCAATCTGTTCTGTTGTGGCAGATCATCCTCATGTTAAGATACTCCCTGTAAGACATTTAATAAATATAAAGTCTACAATATTTTACAAAAATATATTGTCAAATAATTTACAAAACAATGCCATGAGTTTACAGGCATACTCGTCTGACAAATGGTGAAGGTATATTCATCGAATTCTATGTGAAAAGATTACTGATGTTGATGCAGGATTACCGGAATTTCTTTGCAGCATGATCAGACTCCGCCAGCTCTGTCGTAGACTGCACAGGGTCAAGCAAGTAGACTCTACCTTCTGCTGCATTAATGCACTACAACCAAAATAATGTCATGACAAAAATGCTTTGTATTTTATTTCACATTTGTGCTAATGGATATTCACTCACCGGAAACTTCCAGTGTGTATTGTCATAGTTGACACAGGATACAATGGCATTGTAGTTCTCAAAATGTTTGTTTTCAGATTGAAAAGAAGAAAAACAGTGGAAATGAGCATTTATTTTACACCACAATACTGCTACATGCATATTATGCTTTGGCCAAAAAGTCTGAAAATACATGCAGCAGCTTCTTTCATTCACAGCATCACATTGAACTGAAATGCAATTTACTTTTAACGAGCTCTGCCTCTGGAACAATTCTCTCGTCATGCACAATCACTCCAGCCGTGTAGTGGTTCATGATGTAGATTGTGTCTGATAAATGAAGTTTACTAGCAGTAAGATGGAAGAGGCACTCAATGATCTAAACATGCCATTCAGCATTGGATTATATCAAGTTGATGCTCTGAACTCATTTATATACCCCCAACTATTTTTAATCATGTGTGGCTATCAAACAATTCACACTGGAGCCACTGGTTTCTAAGGCTCATTAGATCAGTATTGTGATTATCATGTGGCTAGTATCCAAAGTCACTTCATGATTTGATTAGTTATTGCTACAAACCTCTCCTGTGAGCCACTAGTGAGGTGCAAGGGTACAAAGTTCACTGTGATGGACAATGAAGTGATTCCCTCTAATCTGAGAGGGAATGAGAGACAACCACTTCAGTTTTTTGTCTCCTCCACAATGCAGTAAGCTAGAAAAGATTTTGGTAAACATTTAGACGATCTGACTTTAAGTATACTTAGCGATCACTTTCGGTATCAGTGCATGCATGGGCATGCGATTAACTGTGCCAATTATTGTGCATAATCTCACCTCGGACTCTGCTGTTGCAGAGATGGTTGCATATCCTTCTCTCCTGTGCGTCTCTTCAGATGTGGGTGCAGCTGTTGGCTGTTCCTGTTGTGGAGTGCATAAGTAAGTCTGCTGAACAGAACAGTACCACTCAGAAGAACCTGGTCCATGTGTTCTAAAGTAGATGAGCATCCCAATAGTCCAAAAATTTGCATCCCCAGCTTGTAGTGTGGGAATTCTGCAAAGAAATGGAAAAATAAATTCACATTACCATTTAGAGACATTTCTACTTTTTTATCCATATCCTATAATGTACTTACTGCTTTTTGCACAGGTCCTTGGCATTTCTCATGATGTGACTTGAACATCGATGGAGGATTGGCAAGTCAAACTGTTTGCTGGAATATTGGCCAGTGAATGGAGTAATACAAGGGAGCATCACAGATGATCATGAAAGGTCTCTTGTTTACCCCATGTCCATACTGTCTCACAAGGTGAGTTTGAAAGTCCTGCAGAAAATGTGACCGATACAGTGGTGTGGCTACTGGCAATGGGGATGAACCCTTGGATGGGTTTCTCACCACCAGTTCACATGGTATGATGGACTTTTCGCGCTTTTATTTTTTTTTTTAATTTTTTTTTTTCTGATGCTGCCTGTTGCATCAAAGTAAATGATGTCCTCTTTGCATCTTCTTTAGAACAGAGTGTTTTCTTGGACCACAACATTATTCCTTTGGGGTGCAGCATCACTTTCTGCATAACCTCAGTATCAGTGCCTTGCTGGCTGTCCATAATCGTTTGGAGACTTGTGATCTCATGAGAATATGGCCTTTCCTTCTGCCTCTGAGTCCATGCTATATTCTTTAACACACTTGTGTTCACTGCATCATACCTGTACCCTGATTGTACTGCTGTTGGTGGCAAACTGAGCGTAGATTCCAAGTATAAGCTCCGGGGGTAATAAACAGTGGGGGAAATAATATTAATATAAGTAATCCTACTGCTGTAAACAACTTCATTTGTAGAAATGTATTAAACTTTTTTTTTATTAATATTTTGATGGTTTATCACACCTGAAACTTGGGAGTTTTAGGACAAAGGCTTTGCGCTCTCAATGCCTTTCCTCGTTCCAAATTCCATTTCTAGCATTTGTGGAAAGGCCTCCATCTTTGCCATCTGAACAATGTTATAATGTATTAAACTATTCATGTGTCATATAGTTTACTGACTATGCATTGAAACAGCCAGACATTGTTTTCAGCATGCATCAATCATTTCTGGATGTTTGAAGCTTCACAAAGAGTTATGTTCCAATATTGTAAATGATTATCATGAGGACAATGACTCCACAGCTGGTTCCATCTCTTTGAGCTGGGTGGTCCACAACTCCTCCCTTCCACTTCACATGTACCCAGTCTGTCTTACCGTGGGTAGTTCTCATTTGGATATGATTCCTTTTGAGACAAATGAAACAAAATTAATGATTTTAATAAGAACAAATCACAAAACATATATACTAAATTAAATTGCTTGTTTTTTAATAAACAATTTTCTTTAAGGGGCTGTGCATGCTTTTATGACATTTTCTCTTAAAATCTGAGGCTAATTTTTCAATCCTTATTCCTAAATTGACATGACTATCAACAGGATGTATACATATTTCTAACTCTCCTTTGGTCACACCTCATTCAGTAACAACTTGTCTCACAACAGTAATTATATCATTGCTCATCTAAAAGTTTGAAAAACTTGCTCATAGAGTAGTCCTACATCTTGGGTTATAACATTAGTGTCAGTGACTATGAACATGTCTTTTGTGAAGTATTAACATAATTAAGTATATAATAGTTTTTTTATAATCCATTACTATATTTAAATTGTAAGTTTGGGTTGTTAGTCAAAATATGGCATATACAAATAAGGAACAGGAGCCACTTCATGTGAATGACCTTTTTCTTCTGTAGAAATGGGTTTACAAAGGGTTAGAGCATCTCTCTGATAACACCATCTCCTCTGTGGTCCACACAACCCTCACCCACCAAGACAACAATAACTTGTACGTTCTCCTGCTCTTCGTGAAGTTCACATCATCCTTCAACACCATCATCACAGACCCTCATCCAAAAAATACACACACTCTGACTGAGCCTCACTCTGGAACTGGGTCTTGGACTTCCTGAGGGACAGACCACAGTCTGTGAAGATTCGCGACATCTCCTCCTCCCCAATCACCCTCACCCTCAAACTGATGAGTGTTGATATTGCTATACGACTTACAACTACTTAAGAAGCTTTTTGGGGGCTTACTTTCTAAACTATGATCAAAAATATTACTTAATTATCACCATTACATTTCATTATTTTAAATAGCAATTTAATGCAACAAATGTTAATTATTTAAGGGTGACACCACAATCAGGGCATATAATTTCATGTTTACCTGAATCGTTTTGCTGCTTCTTCTGACTCAGTCTGCTCAGTTGAGCTGTATGCAGGGTCAACAAAATATACTGTGTTGTCTGCAGCATTCAAAAACTGTAAATTGAAAGAGATAACATGATTATTATAATACATTGGATTTATAATGCACTTTTCATTAAATGAAACCTCAAGTGCTACCAGATATGAATAAAACGTTATTAAAAAGTGTCCACATTTTAAGACAAAACTAACTTAAAACTATAAAAGTAGCACTTAACAAGCAAAAAATTAAACTATCAGCAGTCATAGGCTTTTTTACATAGAAATGTCTTTAAAAGAGCTCTAAAAGGGTCTAGGGTCTGTGATGTTCTGAGATGAACAGGTAGGGGGTTCCAGAGTCTTGGTCCAGCAGAACAGAAAGCTCTGTCTCCCATCATGTGGAGCCTGGTGGGGGGAACCTGAAGAATGAAGCTGCCTGATGAACGGAGGGTGCGGGTATCTTTTTGGGGAATAGGGAGCTCCTGGAGGTATGGTGGTGTCTGACCAGCCATGCATTTGTATGTGATGATGAGAGGTTTGTATTCAATCCGGGATGAAACAGGAAGCCAGTGAAGCGATTTCAGGATGGGGTGATGTGTTCATATTTCCTGACTCCATTTAGGATTCTGGCTGCACTGTTTTGGATGTACTGAAGTTTGTTTTATATTTTTGTTGGTAATGCCAGAAAAAAGGGAGTTGCAATAGTCCAGCCTTGAGGAGATAAAAGCTTGGACAAGTGTTTCTGCGTCAGGAAGTGATAGAAGGGGGCGGATTTTGGAGAGGTTTGGTAGGTGGTGGAATGAGGTCTTGTATAGATCCTTTGTATGGTTGTTAAGGTTTAACTGAGGGTCAAACTGTACTCCTGGGTTGGTGACTGAGGAGGAAACATTGATGGATCTGACTATCGAAAGTGAACTGGGATATTGAGGAGGAATGAATCTGCTGGCGGGGCAACAAGCAGTGCCTGGGTTTAGCTGCTGCTTAGCTGTAGGACGTTGATGTTCATCCATGCCTTTATCTCCTCAAGGCATGCAGTGAGATGGGATGGCGCTGCAGTGGAGTTTGGCACAGTTTTTATGTAGATCTGTGTGTCATCAGCATAACAATGGAAGGACAACCCATGTTTACAGATGACACGTCCAAGGGGAAGCGTGTAAATTATGAAGAGAATAGGGCCGAGAACTGACCCCTGCGGGACACCACATGTCACAGGGAGCGGTCTGGACTTGCATCCTCCCATGAGCACATATTCAGTTCTGTCAGTCAGATATGATGGGAACCACTTCAGCACATCTGCTGACAGTCCTGCAGTGTCTTTGAGGCGATGCAGAAGGATGGTGTGGTCCACTGTATCAAAAGCTGCTGGCAGGTCCAGAGGAACAAGCAGAGATGGTGATCCTGAGTCAGCTGCCATCAGCAGATCATTCGTCACCCTAAGCAGAGCGGTTTCCGTGCTATGGGCCGATCGAAGACTAGACTGGAACTTTTCAAAATGGTTGTTTTGCTTTAGATGCTTTTGCAGCTGTGAAGCGACTATCTTCTCCAGGATGGCTTATGATGACAACTGAACAAATTAACATTGAACATCCATCGTTTTCTCAGCAGAATACTTCCTGTTGCCTGATTTCCTATTGCTTACTACAGTCAGATTACAATGACTTCATAATAACATGTAAAAAATAAAGAGAATAAGAACTGCGACCTATCAAGTAGGTGAAAATATGTTAATTGTTTTTTGGCATCCTCTATCATTTATTGGGCTCCAATAAGAACTATTTCCCAAGAGGCCACAAAAATAGAAAATGTCGTAATGAACCGGCAGTTAATCCACTTCAATAGAATTTTGTCAACAAAAATCTTTTTTTCTTATCTGGATCATGATGTTTTTTATGCAAATGCTGCGTGTTTATTCTGCCACATATGAGACTTTGTTGTTTGCTAATTGCTCATTACTTATGAATCATAGTGGTGAAGTCATTGAAGGCAAACAAATCTGCCCAGGTGCCATTAAACGTACAGTTTTCTTCATGAACCTTTTCTCTAAATTATCTCTAAATTCTCCACCGTTGGGTCAGAAATTTTTTTGGGAAAAAAATGATCTATTTTGTATCAAATTTAAAACTGAAAAATAGAACCTATTATGTTAATGGAATAGAAATAAAAATTATGAAGCCAATTTTCCTACAGTTTTTTTTTTAAAACATAATTTTGTTTGATGTACAGATTAGAGGGCTGCATTGGGATCGGGTCCCGCCAGGTCCCGCGGGACCCAACCCAAATCTCGCGGGATTGGGCGGTTTGGATTGGGCGGTTTGGATTGTGCTGCGGGCGGGAGCGGGCGGAGAAAAATAAACCCCGCGGGATCAGTGCTGGCATGATCTCATGAATATATATTAGCGGACTACGTTAGGCTGTGCAGCTGTTGGTTATGTACTGAAGCTCCGTGAAGGCACCAGGTAGAGACGCCCAATGGGCTCTGTCATATAACCTGATGTTGGGGGTGCGCCCCGTCCCGCCTCTTACTAAGAGCGAGCTGCAGGCAGGCTGTCTGCGCGCGCACACACGCACACTTTTAACTGAACAGGATTTGTGAAAATATATTTAATATTTAAGTTGTACATTACACAAGAGGAATGCATCAAAAGATGAGGCTGGAGGAGGTCATGAATCTCTTTAATAATATCAATAAAAATACGTGTTTTTTTCCTGCGGGACGGGGGACGATACAAAATCAATGCATCTCTATTACTATGCGGGACTAAATTCTCTGAGTTTTGCGGGTGCGGGCGGGAGGGTAACGCATACGTTGCGGGAGCGGGCGGGATTGGTCAAAAATTCAGCGGGCGCGGGCGGGAGCGGGATGAAGAAAATAGTCCCGCGCAGGGCTCTAGTACAGATCCCTCTGTGGTGATCAATAAAAGGGCAGCAACCAGCAGATGCTTGGGTCCAGACTCTCCTCATTTGTCCAGCAACACAAAAGAACACAACGCAGATCGATTGGGTCAACGGACGCGCGTTAACTGGATTGCAGCTAGGCAGATACGCGCCCGTTACATACTGTAGCTTTACATGTAAAGTTTTTATGATACACTATGATACATTTCATTGTTTTACCTACTGTTTTCTACTCAAAGAGTCAGTGTACTCTCTCAGAAGTCTTTTCAATGTGATTTTGTATGCATTAACAAAATCTAGCCTAGTCAGCAGTCTTTGTTGAAAACTGATCTCCAAGTCCCACTGACTTTTCTCCATTATGCCTTGTGTCTTATTGTCCTGGGTGTAATTCTGGGGATGAATAAATGTGATATGTACTCACTATAAAATACTGTAATTTTATAAATTACATTGGGTTAATACAATTTTGAGGCATTTGGTACCTGAGTGGATTTACAGGCAGCTCTTCTGTACTTCTGGGCTAGTTGGTCATATATTGGACCATGCCCATGACGTCCCAGGTCACCGAAGAGAAAATTAAACATGTCAGAATTACTTTTTGTACTGTAAGATAATAAGGCATGTCTGGGTATTAGAAAAGGAAAAAGGCCAACCCAAGAGTAAGCCACTCCACAGAGCAACTTGAGGTAGGAAGAACTTCAGTAATGTTGGGATGAAGAGGCCGTCTTCGAAGCTCTTCAGGATGGTGACAAGCCTGTTCCCCCTTGTAGATTACTAGAGCTTTTAGTGAGTGCTCGTCCTCTACTGTGACATCCACCTCAACAAGACAGTCATCAAATGTGCAATATCCAGAGCAGGAAAAGAGTGGGCCTTTTCTGTTGGAACCAATAGTTTTAACACTATGGTGATTAAAAGCAAAACTGCAGTAGGGATGAATAGTCCCTATACCTTAAGTGTTTTGAAACGTCTTTTTTGCTGTTTCTTTCTAAGATTCTTCCAGTCTCTTTTTTGAATGAAAAAAAAACAAGGTTTCTGTGGCAATTTCTTGATGAAATAATGTTTTTCTTCCAGTGATATTGAAGAATTATCATCCGCAGTTGTTGACAAGAGCTGGGGAGAAAAGCAAAAAATTATTTGACTTATGTTTAGAATTCATTAGTTGCAGTTTAAATATGAGAATAATACAATATGTAGCAAAAATCAAAATGCCCAGAGAAACGCTTAAGACAAATATAAACTGAACTATTGTTATCTGGGGGGCCAATGTCAAGGCAAATTGTCAAAAACCATAGCATTAGCAACTAAGTGTCATGTGCGGGGAGGCTCGAGAGCCGGTAGTACCCAGACGCAGAGACGGGAGGACGACGGGTTCAGGACTAGTGGGTTTATTAAACAAACAAAAAGCGCTGCAGAGCAGGATGACCAAACAAAAACGAAAACTTATTGTGATGTGACGAGAAACATGGAACAAGGACACTAAGACTAGAGGACGCTAACAACATGACCAGAAGATAATGGACCAGCCCAAAAGGAAGGCAGAGACAAGACTTATATACAGGCAGGGCAGACAAGACGCAGGTGAACACGATCAGGGCAGATGGGAACCAAAGGAAGTACAACTCAAGACATGACAAGACAGGAACCCTTTCAAAATAAAACAGGAAACAGAACCAAACAAGACAGAACAAGAACTAAAACAAAAACCAAGACAAAACAAACTCAAACCATGACACTAAGAGACAGTTTACTATAAGTTCTCATTTGAATTAAATTCAATAAAGCATTTTATCAAATACATAATTGAGTTTAACCGTCATGATGACCTTCATTTGTAGTTTAAAATCTTACTTCCTCTTTGTGTTCCTCAAATAATATTGTTGGGGGACAGTGGCAATCACTTTGCATCTGAGGTGATGGAGTGCTTTGGCCTTCGGTGTCATTCAGTGACACTAAGCGTTGCAGAGGTCATGTGCTTCATCTTCAGGTGTATAAAACACCTTTTTCTGTAGGGACATTATAACAACTCATAACTTCACTTTTTTTAGACTTCAAAGTAAATACTACATTTTAGATATTATTTATAATAAGTAAATTTTAATACTATAATACTGAACAGGTTTCCTCAGCAACTTTGGAGCCACATTCCTCCCCAACCACCATCACTGAGGACAGTATGACCCCTCCGGACCACCTCTCCCCCACCACTGTCTTCTCAGTGACGGAAGAGAAGATGCTGAAGCTTTTCACTAAGCAAAACCCACGGAAGGCTCCTGGCCAGGATGGCATCCCCGCTGCCACCCTGAAACACTGTGGAGGAGAAATGGCAGCGGTCTTCAGTCATTTTTAACACCTCCCTGGAGTCCTGCCACGATCCGGCCTTCTAAAAGCTGTCCACCATCGTCCCTATTCCCAAGAAGCCCCGCATAACTGGTCTTAATCACCATAGGCCTGTGGCACTTATGTCTATAGTCATGAAGTCATTCGAGCGCCTGGTCCTCCCCCATCTCAAGTCCTTCACCTACCCCTTCCAGGACCCTCTGCAGTTCGCTTACAGAGCCGACAGGTCTGTTGACGACGCTATCAACCTGGCCCGCCCCTTCATCCTGCAGCATCTTGACTCCCCGGGAACCTATGCTAGGATCCTGTTGGTGGACTTCAGCTGTGTTCAACACCATCCTCCCCTCTCTGCTCCAGGAAAAGCTTCTCCATCTAAAAGTGCCAGACTCCACCTGCAGGTGGATTAATAATGGACCAGAGGCAGTCTGTGCAGCTGGAGAAGAATATCTCCGGCTGTGTACTTTCTCTTATGCTCTTCTCCCTGCACACCAACTGCTGCACCTCCAGCCGTGACTCTGTTAAACTGATTAAGTTTGCGGATGAAACCACCCTCATCAGGCTCATCTCTAATGATGATGAGTCTTCCTACAGCAGGGAGGTGGACCGGCTGGTGTCTTGGTGCAGCATCAACAAACTGTATCTGAATACCCAGAAGACAGTGGAGATGTTAGTGGACTTCAGGAAAGTCACAGCCCCCTCATCCCCTCACACCCTGACAGACTCTCCCATCACCATAGTGGACTCTGTCCGTTTCCTCGGCACCACCATCACTCAGGACCTCTAGTGGGAGCCGTCCATCAGCAGAAATGCATCAAAAAGACCCAGCAGAGGATGTACTTCCAGCGGCAGTTGAAGAGAGCCAAGCTGCCGGCCCAGATGATGGTGAAGTTCTACACGGCCATCATAGAATCCATCATCACCTCCTCCATCACCGTGTGGTATGCTGAAGCCATAACCAGGGACATAGACAGACTGCAGCGTATTGTGCGCCACAATTTTCACAAAAATGCAAAAATCTTTGGAAAATTACCAAAAATTCAAATAAAAACCATTACCTTTGCATGTTTAAGGTATGCTTTTTTTTCCCTTGGCCGGTTTTTTGAAGTATTGGAAATGCCAAGATGTGGCAGACGTTCCCCCAAAATGTTGTCCCAAAGTTAGTTCCCTCAGTGGAGGCTTTGAGACATTCGGTGGCTCGAACAATTTCCTCAGATGTTATCGAAATCGTTCTGGACTTCAAATTAAGAAAAAATATATAACTTTGAGTAAGTTTTTATTAGAAATTACTATTGTTAACATGTTACTACTAATGTAATACATTTACTGACAGTTATAAAGTTTCAAGGATAAAGGAAACTTACCTTTCCAAATGTTGAGAAGGAAAATACTCTAAACGGAATAAGGCAGAAACAAATTTAAATATAAAAAGATTATTATAAATTTATTGTTTGTATTCACAGAATTTGATCGTTTTTTTTCTCTTAAATGTCCATCTGAGTGGTACTGTTCTGTTCAGCAGACTTACTTATGCACTCCACAACAGGAACAGCCAACAGCTGCACCCACATCTGAAGAGACACACAGGAGAGAAGGATATTACATATTTTACACTTCAAAAGGTTGACGAAAGACATTTTTTCATCACAGCTTTATGAAATAATCCGCAATTGCGTATGCTGATAACGTCCCAGATGACATTGTTTTAATTTAATCGATACTTTTGCACAGACCATTGAAAACAGTCAATTATAATTAAAAAAGGTATTTAATAGCAATTCATGATTACTTCAGGCTAGGCTCCTCGTGTTAAATTGTTCCAAGACTTTTATAATTATTTAATAAACAACAGATCGTTATAGGCTATTTCCCAATGCTAAATACAAATTTATGAGACTACTTTTTAATTGAATAACATTATTAACAACATCTTTGCAAACCAAAAAACTTACGCTCGCTTTCATGCCATCAAAGCCATTTTGGAAGAAACACCGTGTTGTGGCTAACTTTGAATTCGCAGATTGGAGGCGTTTTTCGGACTTTTACAATTCCAATAAAAGCCAAAAGTCCTGTATTGTGTGAAATTCCAAACTTCCGTTTGGATGTTAAAAAATGGAGTGTGGAATAAAATCCGGTGTACTGTAAGCTTCAAAAATAATAAAACCACTATAGTCGCCGGGAAAAAATCAATCATGTCAATCGGTGAACCGCTGAGTGATGCTGAACTACTCTGTGATGAAGACCTACAACGTGACGCAATTAAACATAAAAGTAAGAGTTTTACATTAAACACATAATAAAGTCTTAGACAGTTTCAATGCTGTGTAAGCCCCTTTTCATTATAAATTTATCATTTATTAACATAGCAATATATATATATTTGTATATACATCTATTATGACTTTGTGTTTTCAATTTATTTCTTATTTTGAAAAAAGGAAATTGGTTTCAGACGTGTTCGTTTATTTTAGACTTATTTTGAAAACCGGAAATTTATTGCAGACGTGTTCATTTGTTTAAAACTTATTTTGAAAACCGGTAATGGATTAAAATAAAACTGCCTGGAAAACTTCGTCACTTTATTTGAAAACAAATTATTATGTCTGAGTCCTTCAAGTAGATAGACAATGTAAAAATTGGAGACAGGAAATGCAGTTTGTGTATGTAGACTGCCAAAAGAAAATTTGTAAATATATTATTTTTGTTGTATTGTATAATTTGAAAATTATGTGTGATTCTAATCTTGTTTAAAGTGAAATAAAAAATATTGTAATCTTTTACATTTATTTGTAGTCTTACTTTTAGTTACACTCTTTTACATTATACCTTTGGACAGAGCAAAAGTCATTATTAAAAAAAATCTTTGTGTTTGCAATTTCTCTTTGGTGTGGTCTATAATGTTTATTGGAAGTATTCAAATGTACATACAATATTAGGATAAATACCTCAGAAATAACTGTTTAATATGGCTGTAAAAAAAACTGATTCCTCAGGATTTTTCAAAACATGAAGGGAAATAGCATGGACTAACTTTGAGAATGGTCCGGAGAATTTTTTTTACTTCTGGAAAAAGGACTAATGAAATCCATTGCTATGTGGGACCAAGGATGACAGGGCACAGGTAGAGGCCTAAAAAGACCTACTAACAGACGAGGATCCTTCATGCTGTGACATACTGGGCACGAAGATACAAAGATCCTTGTAGGGCAAAACCTTAAACCTCTTTCAGAAAAAGACGCTCCGTACTTGTGAAAATGTAAAATATTTTGGTATCAGAATCATACAGTTGCCGAGAACCGCCATTGCAGCAACAACAAAAAGAGGAGCAAAATTAAAAACTACTAGCAAAAAAGAAAAATGAAATGCAAATTAAAAAAAAGCAGCAACCAAAAGCAGGAGCAAAAGTAAAAAACTACTAGCAAAAAAGAAAAAGAAAAAAGATTTTAAAAAGCGATGCAAAAATAAATAAATGCAAACATAAAAAAAAAACAATGCATCTAGAAAAACGGCTGCAATTTCTTTTTTACAACTTTATTGTACAAAACAGAAGTAAAATACAAAACACAATTTCACGAAGTAAACTTCAGATATGCCAGGGGAGCATATTACATAAGGGTTAATGGCAGACAAAGTGTGCGTTTATTACTTTTATGCACGCCGTGTAAGCCGGACGATTGCCTCTGCAAAGTAGGTGCGTAGGTGGTGCTGCTGTTAGAGCGGCACCGCAAGGGATTGTGGGATAGCATTCCCTTTGCCTGTCTGGACGGATTTGGGTTAAGGTGTGGCTTTTTGACCAAATGTGTTTAGTTGATTAGCTATTTTACTGTGTTTTGCCGTGTTTTGCCAAGTTATTTTGTCCTACTATGCTTAAGTCTCTGAACCATGAGTGAGAGGGAGGGAGAGGATGATTAGTTTATATAGCACGCCTACAGATACAAGTCGTAGACTAATATTTTCACCGTGTACATAGTAATTTGTTATTTTTATTGTTATAAAAAACGACTATAGCTGCCGGTTCAAACTTATCACATTTTGCCAAAGTTTGTCTAAGTTATATATACATATGCATGAAAAAGAAAATGGAAATAAGATCAGAAACTCGTGCGTTTACTCTGTTCTTTTTCTCCAAGCAGAAACTCTCTTTTGCTGATGCAGCCGTGTTACTTTTTTGATGGACGTATAATTTGCCGTCATTAAAATGTCAGACTCCGTCTCACTCAAGTGTTGTGCTCTCTCTTTTTCTCCACGCGTTTCCACGGTGACTCCGGAAATCGGCGATCCATTGAGAATGTCTCTATGTACTTGACGTGCACATGCATTAACCCAGGGTTACCAAGTCGAGCATAATTACGCCAACTCATATCTGGTCTTTTGGAACCGACAAACCCAGAGTAAGCAAGTTCAGGGTTAAAGTCAGGGTAGATTAAACATGCTTCCTGGAATACCCCCCAGGTCTGCTAGCTGCCTGGCAGACTTAGAGCTGCCTGACCACTTTCGTCGTGGCTTTCTTTATGTAAAATGTACGTAATATGCTCCCCTGGCATATCTGAAGTTTACTTTGTGAAATTGTTTTTTGTATTGTACTTCTGTTTCGTACAATAAAGTTGAAAAAAAAATTGCAGCCATTTTTCTAGATGCATTGCTTTTTTATGTTTGCATTGCTTTTTTTCTTTTTTGGTGGTAGTTTTTTATTTTTGCTCCTTTTTTTGTTGTTGCTGCAATGGCGGTACTCGGCCACCGTAGGAATCAGAATCCTTTTATTTTCATTGTACATGGTGATACAATTAAATTGCAGCAGCCTTGGATTGGTGAAGATAAATAAAATACAAAATAAAAATACCGTAACTTATGTCTCTAAACAAAATTGTACAATATGTACAGAAACAATTGAACATTAAATATGTATGAACACAATAGAATTGAATGAGTTGGGTTGCCATGAGCGCAGCATAATAAATATTGTGTTATTGCATAGAGACTCAGTTATTGCACACATGTGTAGTATTCAGCAATTTAGCATTTGTAAAGTCAGAGTGGGGTTTAAGGGAGGTAAGTAGTAAGGTTTATTTTGATCCAGCCTGGCTTGGAGTCGTGGCTAGGCAGGAAGCTGAATAGTGGCTCGTGGCGTGACTGGACGTAAGTAATGGTTCGTGGCATGGCTGGAGATTGACCAATGGCTTGTGGCGTGACGGGATGATTCTTGAAATTCCTTAAGAAACTCCGGCTCAGGAAGTCGGGAGACTCAGCTGACCACTTGTGGTTAAGAAGTCCTGAAGCCGAGTCGTAAGACGAGGTTAGACAAGAGCATAAACTCATGAGCTATGGATAACTTAGTGACCAGGCTATGCACCATCAGGGGCAACAAACTGGCGATGAATGCTGGAACTGGAACTCCTAAAGAAGGTCCGGATGGTAATGATGTGAGTGGTCACAGCTGGTTCGAGTCAGGAGAGGAGCATAGAGGGGAAGGGGAGGAGAGCTGCCAGAGGCACCATGACAATATCTCTTGTATGTTTTACCTTTGGACAGAAAAGAAATCGTGATTAAAATAATTTAAAACAATTTGTGTTTGTTGTTTCTGTTTGATGTGGTCTATAATAAAAAATTGTGATAAATACTTCATGAATAATTATTTAATGCATAACAAATGATTCCTCTGGATTTTTAAAAACAGGAAGGCAAAATTGGACGATTGGACTTTGTCAAAATGTCAAATATTTGGGATTTCAAACATGGATAACTCAAAATTTCTACAGTAAAAGTGTCTGGAAATATCAGTATGTGTAGTCAACATAGTCTTGAAGAGAATAGGAGGAGCTGATGGCCTGGATTATGGCAAATACCTAAACTACAGTGTCTCAAACATTGCACCTCTCTCATAAGATGCTATGTTGTGACAAATCTCAGACAGTATTGACATTTAGATCAACTCTACATTTTAAATTTCATTATGAAGTGTCTGTACTGATTCTGATTAAATTATACAACGTAACATGTCCATATGTGAAAACTTAAATTATATTTACTATTAACATAAATGAATGGGCTATATGGTTGGGAGTATGCTTATTAACACCCAATCTTATCTTAGCCTTTTTATTAAAAAAATTTATTTTATGATTTGATAAGAGTAGCTAGTGTATTTTTTCCCCAAACATTCATTTAACTTTTCACTGTTGTAAAATTCTTCTGAAAACCGGACTTCAGCCGTTGTTGCTCTGTTACCGTAAAGCTGAGAATGCGAGAGCAGTGAAAATTAAGGAGCGGCTCATTTGACACCGCAGGTCTGAATGACGGCTGGCTTGACGGCAGTCGCTCGGTGGCGGTTTGCGTATCCACTGCCTTTCTGCTACGATCTCGGAGAAAGGACCAGGCGCGCGTGCACTTCCGCGGCATGCGCATTCACAGATCTCATTCTTTCCGCCGAGACAGCAGCTCAAATCTGTAATATGGGCTATGAATAACCTCTGGCGCGCGCGACTCTCTTACCCTTTTGACAGTCTCTCTGTGTGAGCGGGCCTGCCTATAAAACGCACAACACCGGCGCTGAAACAGTCAATCCCTGAAGGGGGCAGCAATTTCAGAAAATGGAGCGCACCGGACAACCGTCAGAATAGCCACCCCAGGACGGCCAAATGTTTTTGTCCTGATTAAAAAAAATATTACGCTTTTGAATTACACTTAAGCCGTGAATATATTTGTTTTTAAATTTAACCTTTTTTTCTCCACATATAAAATTACATTACCTAAGAAAATTGGTACTTACCACTTGTTGCTGTTCTGTTTTGCCGCTTTCTGCCTGTCTTCTTCCCACAATTCTTAGCGCCAAAAGTGGGAAAATTGTGGGATTGACGGTTTAATGTTACATGAAGCATTTGAGTTCAATCAACACATTGAAAACATGTTGGTGTTTTTCTCAGTAAATTTTGTAGGTTTAACAAAATACTATTACGTTTGACACAATTCCTTTGTTTTGTATCTAAGTTACATAATACTATTGCATCAATTCTACAATCAAGGTTTTGCCTTTTTTTCAGTGCAGAGACGCATTTAACCTCCAGGTTGTACCGGAGGGTGTGGATATTTCCCTAGAAATATTTACAGAAACTGGTGCGTGATCACTGATAATGATTGGATGAATGTTGGAACTTAATTTCTTTTAAAAGAGAATTACTGACTTATAAATAGTCTAAACGGGAGTGTGAGTGGTGAACTGGAGAGAAAAAGGTGAACCCCTTAGTGTTTGGGTGACATGAGCGCCAAGCGTCGCAGAGACCCAAATCATTCATGTACTGCTTTAGAATACTTGCAGACCACCATGTACGCTGGTTTACTGCTGTGCTGAGTCTGTCATTATCCCTTTTTAACGCACAGCGTGGAAGCCTGAACCATCCGATTTGTTATTTGTTACGTGGTGCTGCGCCTTGTCATGGTAACGTGACAAGGCGGCGCTGCAGTCAAGATTTGGCGACATAAAGCGATATAGATTATGCTGATCGTCCCGATAGGTTGAATGAAGAATCAGTTCAGAGAGAAAGTTCACCTCTTATTGCTTGTTTTTGTTCAGATGATGAAGCTATAGGTTCTTTTAAAGAAGCCGGCGCATTGATACAGAAGATTTAAGATAGGTCATCGGAACTTCTTTTTGGGGCGTGCGGTTATCACTTTTTAACACACACCCAGCAGCCATTCAGAATCAATTGTTCACCCAGACCAAGGTATAAGGCATTCTATACCGTGGTCCGGGTGAATAGTCGATTCTGATTCGGCTGCTGGGTGTGCGTTAAAAGTAGGGGTGTGCCAAAATATCGATATTGCGATATATCGCGATATTTAGTCCCGCGATCGATTCTCGAGACGTCTTCGTCAAGTATCGACCTTTTATTTACTTTTGGAGACCCTGTAAAACGTTATATTAATAATCCTTTGGTAAGACAATTCTTCGGAGGGTCGATAGGGGGCGCTCGTTGCGAGATTGGCTATCGCGGACGCACGAAGAAGAATACATTCAAACAGAAATGGCGGAGGAGAAAATCATGGAAAAAAGCGAAGGAAGCCAGATAAAAGACGCGCCGGCAACATTTAAATCCAAAGTATGGGCTCACTTTGGATTTTACAGCAGTGCAGACGGGACTAAGCTGGATAAGGACTATGCAGTTTGCAAGAATTGTTTAGCAAAAGTTCGGTACACTGGAAATACAACCAACATGCACAGCCACTTATCGCGGCATCACCCGGACTTGTGTGAGAAAGCCGGGGCTGTTGCTGCTAGCCAGAAGCCGACACAGCCCGGCGTGGATGCCTTTTTCCAGGCAAAGCTTCCGCCGTCTTCCGCAAGAGCAAAGGCAATTACGAACGGGATTGCTGTTTACATGTGCAAGGGGCTCCGTCCCTACAGCGAGGTGGAGAACGAGGGGTTTCGGTTTTTGATGAACGTGTTAGAGCCACGGTTTGACATTCCGTCTCGGAAATACTTTGCGGAAAAAATAATCCCTGCGCTGTACGCACAGACAAGAGCTGAGGTTGAGACGGCGCTGGAGACAGCAGAAAGAGTGGGGCTCACGTGTGACGGCTGGACCTCCAGGGCCACGGAGTCCTACATGACGCTCACGCTCCATTTCATCAACAAAGACTGGGAAATGATCTCGTATGTTCTGCAAACCCGAGCAATGCACGAATCTCACACCGGTGCACACATTTCAGATGTACTGAAAGCAGCAGTAGAGGAGTGGCGTCTTGACGCTAAAAAGCCGGTGGTCGTCACTGACAACGCATCTAACATGTGTGTTGCAATGGAGCTAACAGGCTACCAACATGTTAGATGTTTTGCCCATGTTATAAATCTTGCATCCCAACGTGCTCTGAAAGTGACGTCTGTTGCCAAGGTTCTGGCAAAAGTGAGGCGAGTCTCAGCATTCTTCCACAGAAGCACATGTGGAGCAGAAGCTCTGAAAAGAAACCAGAAACTCCTTGACCTCCCTAATCAGAAGCTGATCACAGACATGCCTGTTCGTTGGAATAGTGCCTATGAGGTGGTGTCAAGGTTTCTAGAACAACAGCCAGCTGTCTGTGCGGCCCTCTTATCACCTGAGGTAAGAAATGTGCTAAGCAGTTGTTTAAATTTGTGTAATTATTGTGGGGGGGGGGGGTGTAAATAAATAGTGATGCACAATTTATCCAGCATAAAAAGGCTTTATATGTGTAGTATAAATTACATACCACATAAAAAATGAACTAAGCATTTGTATATATATTGCTAATAAACATTAAGATTATAGTTAGAAATCAAAATTGATTAAAAATAAATCATAAATATACATTTATTGAGAGCACTAACATTTGAATTTCTTTTTCTTTTCCCAAGGTTAGAAAGAACGTGACAGACTGTGCATTGACAGAGGATGACATTTCAAGTGCTGAAGAGATGGTTAAAGCACTAAAACCAATGCTTGTGGCAACAAGCATCATGTGTGAGGAAAATAATCCCACCATTTCAATGATTGCTCCTCTTCATGCCCAACTGCTGTGCAACACAACTAGCACTGAAGAAGATTCTCCTCTGGTTCAAGAGATCAAGAGAGCCATCAATCAAGACCTTTCGAAGAGATATCAGTCTGAGGTGGAAAAAGATCTCCTACGCATGTCCTCAGCCTTAGACCCCAGATTTAAATCTCTTTTGTTTCTGTCACCTGAAGAAGTGGAAGACACTTATGCAAAACTGAAGTCAAAAGCAGCAGCTTTAAAGGAAGGAGATCCAGTGTCTTGTGATGACCTACAGGACGGTTTGGAGGATGAGGAGCAGCCACATTCCAGCAGTGACACCAGCACCACCAAGAAAAGAAAGTCTGCACTGGTTGATCTTCTGGGTCAAACCTTTAAGAAGACCTCTTATACCTCTCCATCAGCAGCCTCCATTGCAGAGAAAGAGGTCAAACAATATCAAGATGCCCCTTCTCTGCCTCTCACTGAAGATCCACTGTTGTGGTGGAAATCTCAACAACATGTGTTCCCTCTCCTCTCCAAACTGGCCCATATACATTTGTGTATTCCAGGGACTAGTGTGGCAGCTGAGAGAGTTTTTTCAACTGCAGGAGATATCATTAGTGCCCAGAGAAGTTCACTGACTCCTGAACATGCTGACCAACTGCTTTTCCTCAAGAAAAACATGAACATATAAAACATGCACCTCTTGCCCAGACTCTATTGTTCTCAAAGATGTTTACATTTAAGTGCACTTTAAGTTATTGTATTTTATTCATGGTAATTTAATTTTCAAAGCAGTTTATGTTTTACATAACTTTAAGTTAATGGCTACAACTTTATTTACTCTGTGAGATTTCTATTAGACACTTAAACATTTTTGCAGTATTAAGCATCTGATTTACTGTTACACTCTTTAAATAATGCGATAGCTGTGGTTTTGTTTTTTCAGAGGTTAACACCAATGTGCCTGGTAGCTTTTTTGATTTATATAGTTTGTATCCTGTTTACAGCAATTTTGCACAAAATAATTGCATTGCTGTTTATGTTCACACAGAATTTTACAGATATATTTTATAATTAATATTATCTTTTGTCAAAGTAAGAATATTACTGATTTCAGCATTGTTCCAAGAAAGTATTATATTTGTTGCACCAAATAAGACACAAGTTGTTTGTGATCATTTTGTTTAAAATAAAAAAATGGGGAAATATTTTCCAAAAAACATTTGTTCTTCTTTCTTAAAGTTTGATATATCGTGAGCTGTTAGAGACGAGATATATCGATTATCGCATTATCGCCATATCGTGATAGTATCGTTATCGTGAGCAAAGTATCGCATATCGTATCGTATCGTGAGGTACCCAGTGATTCCCAGCCCTAGTTAAAAGGTCTTAATCAGTTACTTTTTGGCTAGTCTGTAAGCTTTGGTGCCAATTCAACTTTTTCAAAGACACTACATTACATGTTTAAATCTCTGAATAAGCAGTTCTAATTTACTTTCAAAATGTTTTTTTTCAATAGTTTATAACCCTTTAGAGTCAAAAATATTGTATTTATTGCCTAGATGTCTACAATAATGAAGGTACAAAACATGATTATACAAAGAAATGACAAAATATAAACCACTAAATAACAAAGTTTAATCGACCTCATGTATTCATAAACGCAGTTGAAATTATTAGTCATTCATGAAATGCACAATTGAATTGTTTATATTCAAATGTATAATTAGCTATTCAAATTAATTAAAGCATGTTTAAGAGTGTTACACATTGGTTCAAGTAAATTCAAAACTACACTGAGTAGCATCAGTATATTTGCGCTTTGAAAGAATAGGTAAATTAAAGCTACAAGTAGCACTTAGCGGGCCCGAGCATGAGCAACCGCCCCGTGAGAAACGTTCCGCTCGAGCCGTTTTGCATCGCCGCAACCCGCTTCGCACATAGGAAGCATGGAGACGTCGCATTCAGTAATTCAACATCCAAGTTACGGCCTCACGACCGCAACCTAATCTTTAGAAGCCGCACAAACATCTGCAAAAGGCTTCAGTGTTCACCATGCATTGTCACAGTCCCACAACTACACTGACCAAAAATATAAACGCAACACTTTTGTTATTGCTCCCATTTTTTATGGTATGAACTCAAAGATGTGAAACATTTTCCACATACACAAAATAACCAGTTCTCTGAAATATTGTTCACAAATCTGTCTAAATCTGTGATAGTGAGCACTTCTCCTTTGCCAAGACAATCCATTCCACCTCGCAGGTGTGCCATATCAAGATGCTGATTAGACAGCATGATTATTGCACAGGTGTGCCTTAGACTGGCCACAAGAAAAGGCCACTCTGAAATCTTCAGTTGTATCACACAGCTCAATGCCACAGATGTCGCAAGTTTTGAGGGAGCGTGTAATTGGCATGCTGATAGCAGGAATGTCCACCAGAGCTGTTGCTAGGGAATTGAATGTCCATTTCTCCACCATAAGCCGTCTCCAAAGGCGTTTTCGAGAATTTGGCAGCACATCCAACCAGCCCCACAACCACAGACCACGTGTAACCACACCAGCCCAAGACCTCCACATCCAGCATGTCCACCTCCAAGATCGTCTGAGTCCAGCCACTCGGACAGCCGCTGAAACAATCGGTTTGCATAACCACAGAATTTCTGCCAAACTGTCAGAAACCGTCTCAGGGAAGCTCATCTGCATGCTCGTCGTCCTCATCGAGGTCATGACCTCACTCCAGTTCGTCGTCGTAACAGACTTGAGTGGGCAAATGCTCACATTCGATGGCGTCTGGCACGTTGGAGAGGCGTTCTCTTCACGGATGAATCCCGGTTTACACTGTTCAGGGCAGATGGCAGACAGCGTGTGTGGCGTCGTGTGGGTGAGCGGTTTTCTGATGTGAATGTTGTGGATCGAGTAGCCCATGGTGGTGTTGGGATTATGATATGGGCAGGCATATGTTATGGGCGAAGAACATAGGTGCATTTCATTGATGGCATTTTGAATGCACAGAGATCCCGTGAAGAGAGCCTGGGGCCCATTGTTGTGCCGTACATCCAACATCATCACCTCATGTTGCAGCATGATAATGCACGGCCCCATGTTGCAAGGATCTGTACACAATTCTTGGAAGCTGAAAACATCCTAGTATCCTAGAGGATACTCACCGGACATGTCACCCATTGAGCATGTGTGGGATGCTCTGGATCGGCATATACGACAGCGTGTTCCAGTTCCTGCCAATATCCAGCAACTTGGCACAGCTATTGAAGAAGAGTGGACCAACATTCCACAGGCCACAATAGACAACCTGATCAACTCTATGCAAAGGAGATGTGTCGCACTTCATGAGGCAAATGGTGGTCACACCAGATACTGACTGGTTGTCTGAGTCCCCTGAACCCCTCAATAAGACAAAACTGAAGATTTCAGAGTGGCCTTTTCTTGTTGCCAGTCTAAGGCACACCTTTGCAATAATCATGCTGTCTAATCAGCATCTTGACATGGCACACCTGCGATGTGGGATGGATTGTCTTGGCAAAGGAGAAGTGCTCACTATCACAGATTTAGACAGATTTGTGAACAATATTTCAGAGAACTGGTTATTTTGTGTGTGTGGAAAATGTTTCACATCTTTGATTTCATACCATAAAAAAATGGGAGCAATAACAAAAGTAGTGCATTTATATTTTGGGTCAGTGTAGGAATCTTGTGGATGGCACCATTGTCTTTTCAATTTCTGCTGGAATTCTTCAATTGTTCCACTCATCCAGTTTCGTCTCTCTCTCGAGAGACTTTTAGAAATTTGTCTAAGAAAGAGACGGAGGGAGTTATTTCATAAAGACATACATTTTTATAATGTCAATGTATATTTATGTGACCGCAATACATGGACATTGTAGGGAATTGAACCCCATCCCAGTAACTGGGAGTACCATTACCAATGTCTTGCTTTTTTTGAGGTCACATGGCAAGGAAAGCAAAACCTGCATCATGAATAACCAGGCCACAGAATGCAATAGATAAATTAATTTTAAGTACTTGGAATACGTTTGCATATCAAACATATTAAAAATATGCACACAAAAAAATATTTATTATTTATACTATTGCTAACTACAGACAGAAAATAAAATTTTTAATGCCTAATATTTATTCATGATGCAGGAAAAGAAACCATCTTTAAATAAGGTTTGTGACTCAACAGAGATAAAAACTTCACAGGTGTGTGACTACGTTAGAAATGGAAGTACGTGTAAAGATCAGGACAGATATTGGAGGGTTGGGTTTAGGGATGGGGGGGTGGGGCAGGAAGTGGTTTGTGTGATGTGCATAGGACTTGCTGGTCCCTTAAACATAGTGTGGTTGTGGTGGGAAATACGTTCCCTTGTAGCGTATGCTGTGTAAGGTGAGGGGAAAGGAAAACATAGGGGGGTATTTTCTCTCTTCGTCTCCTTTGCCACAACTTAAAGCAACATGTCACTGCGTTTGTGGATTTGTCACAATACCCAATGGTAACATTTGCAGACAAATCTAACTTGCATGTCTCCATTTCATTTACATGTTTGAAAAGACAAAGAATCCCATCATGATCACTAAAATACGTTTGTTCAACTATTTATGTGTTTTTATGTAACCACGATCGATTATTGTACCTTTTAATGTTGTGTTTTCAGAAACAAGTTGATTAAAACCCTTATGTGCCATGATATCAGTTATAGTCTTAGGGTTTACTAGATTTTCATTAAAATCTCCCATTAAAGCAATAGTATCACCCAGGTGCTCCAACAGATCCAGTAATTTCATAAGGTTCTCTCTAAATAAGGAAATGGCATATGATGGTGAACGATACAGAACTGCCACCACTGTTTCATGTAATCAATCTGTGTACTAAACATTCAATGTCTACTACACTTTGTGCATTTACATGTTCAAATAGCATCTTTTTTTTTTTCCAATGGTATACATTCCAACACCACCACGCCTTTGATCATATTTGGTTGAATGCTGTAAAGCATTCAACCCTTTGTTTTCCTGTTTCTCTTTATTTATTTATACTATCTTCCGCCGTTTTTTGACACTTAACTCCTCCTACAATTTTTAACCGATTTTTACCATTCAACTTTTAAAACGTTCAGCTCTTTCAGCTCATTATTGCTATGACTTTTGGTACTTCTAATCCTTGTACTTTTTAAGATATTCCAGTTTTTCCGGGAATTTTTGCCCTATTAAAATGCATTGGGAAGTTATGGAGCACGAGGCGCTCGGTTCGACTCCCGGTTCGGACGCTTCAAAATTTTCTTCCAACCAACTTTTAAAATGTTCAACTCTTTCATCTTATTACACTTATTACTTTTGGTCATTCAAATCATTGAACTTTTTAAGATATTCCAGGATTTTCCAGGATTTTTGCTCCATTAAATTACATAGTGAATTCTTGTGCTTAACCTCTTTTACAGGTTTTCACCTATTTTAACCATTTTACTTCTAAAATTTTGAGCTCTTTCAGCTCAGTTCAGCCATTCCTTTTACAAATTAAGCTTTCTTTCAGCAATACAGCATTTAACCCTAGAGAATCCTTGTGCTTAACTTCTTTTACAGGTTTTTACTTACTTTAACCATTGTATGAAACAGTTCAGCTCCTTCCTTTCCTTCAAATCTTCAAATTTTCATTAAATTAGCCATTTTTTTCAATAATTTCGGGCCTTGTTTAACTCCTTCTACAACTTTTTTACCTCCACAAATGTTTTACCACCACTTTTGGTCCTTCAAATCCTTTGACTTTTCAAAAGTGAAAACTTTCGTTTGTTTTTTCTACGTAAAAAATGAACTGTGGCATGAAATCATTTCAACTTGGCTTCTGCAAAAACGATGATACACGACGGGCCTTATAAAATTTTACCAGCTGCATTTTATTGTCACAAAAGTGATAGCTCAGTGGTCAAAGAATGGTGCTTATAATACTGAGGTTCTGAGTTCGATTCCAGCATTTAATTTTTTCTGCATGGTTTTTTACCTTACCTTTCTTGATAGAATTCAGTTCCACTAACTCAATTATATTTCGTTACATGGAAGAATTTTCTTTCAGGTGG
>CM074504.1:26711394-26728139 GCA_037389245.1 Oryzias sinensis
GTGTGTGTGTGTGTGTGTATTTATACACATATGTACACATATGTGTATATAGATGTCTTCTAACAAAAAGGTGAGAGTATGTTTTGTTTGCCTTTCACTCTAGTTACTAATTTATTTTGGATATTACCTAACTGGCACATATTGATATTTTCCACTGTTCTTTCCCTTTTATCTCACCCCACAGTGTGTACTTGGGAGCAGGAACAAACAACAAATCTTCCACAGCATTAGGGTTTTTTGTGCTCAGTGGAAGACCACGGTGTTCCAAACAGGTCTGTGACCCTCAATTCTCTCGAAGACTTGAAAAGTGTAGCCATTAAACTTTATTTAGAACAGAACCTTGTAACTTCCTATCGTGGGACCTTTTTTTTTGACAAAGCATTTTCTATTAAATGCTTAAAAACAGAGGTCATACGATTTCAGTTTAGAGCAGGTATCAGTGGAGTTCCATCCTCACTGTTTCACTTGCAACTTAACAATAGTTAATATTTTTATGTGCATCTAATGAGTTAGAGCAGACCAAGGATGTGAAAATGTGCACATAGCAAGATGGATGTTTATAATCTGTGGGTCCGTCAAAGGCAGGTTCATAGATGGCAAAAGTGTTCATAATCAAAGGTTACACATGGCTCCCATATAATGATTATAAACATCCAGCAATTTGTTGCTTCATTATTTTAACCCCCCCCCCACACACACACACACACACACACACACACCCTCTATAATCATCTTCCTGACACCTAGTTTGTCAATAAATTTATAACCCCTACTGTAACTAAAATATGTCTAATGCAAGAGGCCTTCACCTCTTATCTGTTTGTTCAGCTTTTGGACCGGACAAGTTAGAAAAAAACAAGACATAGCTCCCATATTCCATATACAGTTTTGTGAAGTAAGTGGCAACTACATTTTAACTGGGAATGATAATTTGAGCCTGAGTAATAAAGATATGTGGGCCACAGTCATATTGTTTTTAACTGTTTAGATCTCGGTAATGTTTTGGATAAATTTAATTTTGTACTCTTACCATAATAAACATAATGCTGCACATAAAGTTCACGACATATTTAAGATGGGCAGCGATTCTCAGTGTCCAACTGTACTTACTAGGTATAGAAAATGTATGTTTTAATATCTTATTCTTTATTATATTGCAGTTTTGTCTTTAGTGTAAAGTGAACTCATTTTGAACTCATCAGGACTTATTCTCCAGTGACCTTCACTTGTGCTTTGTAGTTGCAGCAGCAACTAGGACTTCGTTGTGCAAATCTAGGAGTTTCCAGAGACGCAATAAATATGTCATGGACTATATTTCTACTATCTGGGTTGAACATCTTATCCTTGGGAAAGTGTTCAGATTCGTGTTCTCATGTGGATGGAGGATGAAGCTGACCTCTGATCTCGTGCTGGAGTATTCGTTTGACTGGTATGATTTATTTTGGACCAGATGAGGACTCTTTTGATCGTTGGATTGTGTGCGCCGGTGAAATGCCCCCACCCCTGGAAAGGCGGAGTGGATCTGGAGTTGGCAACCTTCAGCTATTGGCCGGTGGAAACACGAGGGATACCGGCTGATGAATCAGAGTGTTCCCGGGTGGAGATCCAGCGGCCATGATGTTTTCAGAAGGAGATTCAAACACATGTTAAAAAGACTGTTTTCAACGTTTTCCACAGCTCTCAAGAAAATCTACGAGTAATTTGCATGTAACTTGTGCGTCAGTATGTCTTAACTTGGGAATCCAGATATATCTGCATTAATGTTTAATCTGTGCTCTAGAACTATTGTCAGGGAAATAAACTTTGTGTATTTTTAATCAGGTTGAATCATTGTTTGCTTTACCACTCTCGACTACTGAACACGCATGTACGGAAAGAACTGAAAAGCGAAGATTTCTTTCCTACATAGGCTATACTTTGGGCTGTACGTTTTGTGAAACACTGCATAACATATTGAAACATTTTTTCAAAGGGTAATTTCATTAATTTCAATTTTTGTGCAGGCACTGACAACTGGGAAGCAGATGTTGTGCCCCGGCATGTTGTCAAAGCAATTGTGATCAAAACGGACAACTATTTTTAAAAGCTTCTCTTTCTGATAAGAGGAGATGTCTGTGAGCCTGGCCAGAAATTAATTTCATCACACCGGGGACAGAAGGCTCATTGTGGTCTTCAGGGTCTGCATCTTGAAAGAAACAAAAACAGCCAAGTCAATTATTAACCAACAAAAGGGAGAGAAAAAAATTAGATCTAACATACCTTCAAGTTTCAGCAGAAAATCTTGAAAGAAGTTTTAGATTTTTTTTTCAGTTAGTTGCTGCCAGTGGAGCTACTAAACTCTGGTGCAAGTCTGGACACAATTTAGTCTGAATTCACCCATAAGGATGCAGAGGGTGTGTATCAATTTAAAATGAGAACACAGCGTTTTGGTAAATTAAATGGTCAAACATACTTTCAGAATATTGCCTGCAACAAACAGACCATAGAAATGTTCTTTGATGACCTTTAGAAAGTTATAGACATCCAAGCCTTGCCCTAGCATTAGTGTCCTTTTTGTTGTGGTGTGCAAGACAATGGCCCTTACAGAAAACAGCAGAAATACAGGATTAGTTTAATATTAAAACTGCCACCTAATTTAAAATAACTAATATTTCCATGGATCTTTATCTGTGGAATAATTTTAAAGGGAAAAAAACCTTGCAAGGCATGTTTCTCTGCTCTGTATCACTCATACCAGGATTATGCCAGTCAGCACTATGCAGATGAGACACGTCCAAAAAATGTGGCATCTATATTTTTCTTAACCTTTTTCAATGACTACCATGACATAAAAACAAACCAGAATTTTCCATTTTGTTTTTTCAGACAAATCTGATAATACAATCTTTACCCTCCTTGCCTATTGGACCAGTGTAGCCACAATTAACAATTTGTTCTGTGAAGCTGCTCATATCGTTCATCTCCTCAATCTGTAAAAAAAAAAAGTGTTTTTACTAACAAGCTTGCTTAAAACCTAAATTAAATGTTAAAATAAAACAATAAATGGAGCTTACAGCTTCAATCAGTGGTGACAACTCCAAGTCAAATATATCATCTTTGGTTATGGGCATCAGCTCATCAGTTGCCAAGAACTGATAGCACCATTCTTGCAGGAAACATGGAGCTCGACCACCCTGGGCAAGGCTCAATGCAAAGACCAGCACTATTAATTTATTGTTATTGCGACATCAAGCTACATATATATACTGATATTTAAATATCGGTATATATATATATATGTTTGTTTATACATATATGTACACATATATGTATACATATACATGGGTTTATGTATACATATATATATATACATATATATACCCAGCCACCCATATATACCCACCCATATATGTCTACATATACATGGGTTTATGTATACAACCGGCACCTTACCAACCGCTCGGTTGGTAAGGTGCAGGACTGTCATGCAGGAAACCCGCGTTCGATTCCCAGGGTGGAATGAAAAATTAATGGTAATGGAAAAAATGGCAATGGAAATGGGGCAATTACCATAACAATAACGGGCAATTAACATCACCCAGTGAGGGTCCTTGGGCAAGACCCTTAACGCTAATGCCTACCTCACAACATGAGAGAAAATGAACCACATGTCATGCCGGCTCAGACGTCGCCTGGTCAAACAAGGTCTGCGTCAGGTACTGAGGGACCAGAGCACCCTGATGGAAAGTGGGCTACTGGAACAAGAACAAGACGGAAATGACCAGATGTGAGAAAAAAGTTCTGTTAGAATGCTACTACTCGAGTAATCCCACCCAGAGGGGTTACATCCAGAGAATGTGGAATGAATGCTTCTAAACCCACAATCAAGGCTAACTGCCAAACAACTGGTAGCCCAGTGCTCTAACATCCACAAACGGCAACTCCTATCACAACTTGAGATTGAAGCGATATAATACAATGCCACGGGAGAGCCAAAACAACAGGTCAGAGAGGAGGTTATACCACACTCCCACCCTGAGATTGGGTACACAGCCCCAACAACCACAAGTACGCTGAGCGAACCAGCAACTGACCTGAAAGACAAGATCGTGTCTACAATGAACACTAGGCAACCCCGACACCATCTACAACGGTTAAGTGATGTACCGCCTGAAAGTCTACTGGAAACTGCGAATGAAGAATTGAGGGCAATTCCTACCACAACCATCACAGAAAACAATGAACTGGTTTACACTTCAGCAGCAGTGATCCTTGAGATGCTTGGCTATAAGAGCAACCATGGAAGAAAACAGTACCCACCATGGAAGCAACGTTTAGAAGGATGTGAGTAGGCTGACAGAGGCTCAAAGAGGTACAATGAGAAAGCAAGTACCTAAGAGATACAGCAAGATGCCCATACCTGAAGCACTGGAAACTGCCAAACAGAGGCTCCTAGCCTTGAGCCGCCGCCTAAAGAGGTACACAAGAGACAATGAAGCCAGAGGAATAAACAGGCTCTTCGCAACTCAACCTGCGAAAGTGTACGCTCAGTGGCAGGGTCAAAACAGCCGAGCAGACCCAAACTCAACAGTACTGGAAAAGTATATGGGAGAAAGAGACAGCACATAACAGCAATTCCCAGTGACTGATCTCTCTGAGAAAAGAATATAGCAACCTCCCTGAACAGAATCCAGTAACCATCACAGTGGCAGACATCCAAGAAAGAGTCTCAGGTCTGAAGAACTGGACAGCACCGGGCCCTGACATGATACATGCCTACTGGCTAAAGAAGCTTACCGCACTCCACGAGCGCCTGGCAGCACAAAAGAACCAGCTGCTAAGAGATGGGACTCACCCCGAATGGCTAACGGAAGGGCGAACGATCCTGATCCAGAAGGATCCCTCAAAGGGTGCAGTCCCATCCAACTACCGGCCAATAACCTGTCTCTCCACAACATGGAAGCTCATGTCAGGCATCATTGCAACCAAGATAAATAGGCACATGGATCAATTCATGAGCAACACACAGAAGGGGCATTGGTAGAGACTCCAGAGGAGCCAAACACCAACTCCTGGTCAACAGAACAGTCGCTCAAGACTGCAAGTCACGACACACCAACCTGTGCACAGCCTGGATTGATTACAAGAAGGCCTATGACTCAATGCCACACACATGGATCACTGAATGCACATTGCACATTGCAATGTAAAACTCATTGGTTGTAATTAAAAGAGCTTTGATTATTTCTCCACAATCAAGTTCACACTTGTATTTGGAATTATTATTTATGTGTAATATAAATTACATAACACATAAAAAATTAACTAAGTGTGGCAGGCAGAGGGCCACTTGATTGAGATCACCTGGCACACCAGCTGCTTCATCAGCAGAGGGCTGATAAAAGCCTCCGCCAGAAGAGGTTCAGACAGAGACCTGCTGCTTCCAGGTGCAGCTGGTGCAGCTGGTGCAGCTGGTGCAGCTGGTGCAGCTGGTGCAGAGCCTTTGGCTGTGTGTGTAGAGCCCGAACCATAGACGGATCGCAGGCAGTGTTTGGCCGCTCATGCGACTCCTGTGGAGAGTCCTCCTAATCTGCGGGAGCAGGTGCCGCTGTTTCTTTGTTTTTCATTGTTTGTTTGCACCCCTGCTTTGCCAACTTGGTGACCCCTTGGTGCACTGTTGTCCAAGAGCGGTGCCACAGCTGGGATTTCTGGGGATCGTGTGTGCTCTGTAGAGTGTCAGGGACTGCCGACCATCCACGCACTGGGGAGCGGCGTGACGGAGCTGGATTGACAGCTATCGGAGCAAGTTCCCCCTTCCGGCCTTCTATCGCCCCAGGCACAACCAGAGCCCAGTGTCCCACCACCCTGGACTGGCGTCGATTACTGCCACTGGACGCAAGGGGCGTGGCCTTGAGCCTGTTGCGCCGCAATAGAGAGCGTGCAGCTGACTGCGGGCTGGGCATGATCGCCCTCGTGGTTTGGTTAATTCTTTTGGGTGTCTTTTAGAATAGGAATTTTAATGCTATTTCTAATTAAGGTTGTTTATTTTCTTAAAGCACAGTCTTTGTTTCCTGTGTCGGAGAGTCCTGTGCTTTTGGTTTTAGTTTTCTGCTGGCGGCATCCATGGGGAAACCATAATCCCACATAAGCATGTATATATATTGCTAAGAAACATTAAGATTATCGTTAGAAATCAAAATTGGTTAATCATAAAATATATATTTATTGAGAGCACTAAAATTTGAATTTCTTTTCTCAAGGTTAGAAAGAATGTGAAAGACTGCATTGACAGAGGATGACATTTCAAGCACTGACTATATGGTTAAAGCACTAAAACCAATGCTTGTGGCAACAAGCATCATGTGTGAGGAAAAGAATCCCACCATTTCAATGATTGCTCCTCTTCAAGCCCAACTGCTGTGCAACACAACTAGCACTGAAATAGATTCTCCTCTGGTTCGAGAGATCAAGAAAGCCATCAATCAAGACCTTTCAAAGAGATATCAGTCTGAAGTGGAAAAAGATCTCCTACGCATGTCCTCAGCCCTAGACCCTAGATTTAAAAATCTTTTGTTTCTGTCACCTGAAGAAGTGCAAGACACTTATGCAAAACTGAAGTCAAAAGCAGCTGATTTAAATGAAGGAGATCCAGTGTCTTGTGGTGACCTACAGCAGTGTTTTTCAACCTTTTTTGAGCCACGGCACACTTAAACCTTGACAAAAATCCCGCGGCACACCAGCATCCAAAAAAATAGATAAATAAAAAAAAAAGAAAAAGCTCGGTCTGTATTGATCTACAGCCGTTCTGCAATCTCACATGCATTTTTGTGATAATTGTTGCAGAAAAAGCAGGAAGCTGCAGCTGTTTTTTTTCTAAAAGATGTATTAAAAATTAAGTCAAAAGATTCAAAAACTGTTTGATGTGTGTTCGTTGTTTTAAGACGTTAAGAGGAGAGACTCATTGTGCGCTAAGACAGTCACTTTAATGCATCATGGGAGATGTAGTGCCGATAATACGCCGACCGCAGAAAGACCAGCGTCTTTGAGCTTTATGGTTTTGTTCACTTGTTCCACGGTCTGATACAGGATTATGTGGAAAGCTACACCGCTAAAGACGAGCTTTAGCTGGTATTTTTGTTAGAACAGAGAGACTGTTTTGCACTAAATCGAAACAAGGAAGTGAATACTTTAACCACTTCTGATTGGTCAGACTGATGGCATGTGATTAAGCCTTCAAGATTGATTGGTGGAGACAGTTAAAGGGGCGGGACTTTTCCTTACACAGTTATAGCTGCAGCTAAATTGCGGTATCCCGTTATTCTTATCAAAATGTCTTTAATAGAATCATATAAACACACAAAAAAAATAATTTTATGATATTTCATATTCTTAACTTCTCAGTGTTTTATCAGGGCCTGTTTGGATGAACAAAGAGCTGATTTCCTTGAGATGGTAATTGCTTTAGGATCAGTTAATGAGGGCAATTTCTCACGGCACACTTGACCATCTCCCACAGCACACTAGTGTGCCGCGGCACACTGGTTGAAAAACACTGACCTACAGGATTGGAGGATGAGGAGCAGCCACATTCCAGCAGTGACACCAAAACCACCAAGAAAAGAGAGTCTGCACTAGTTGATCTTGAAACCTTTAAGAAGACCTCTTACGCCTCTACATCAGCAGCCTCCATTGTAGAAAAAGAGGTCAAACAATATCAAGACACCCCTTCTTTGCCTCTCACTGAAGATCCACTGTAGTGGTGGAAATCTCAACAGCATGTGTTCCTTCTCCTCTCCAAACTGGCCCATATGCATTTGAGTATTCCAGGGACTAGTGTGGCAGCTGAGAGAGGTTTTTCAACTGCAGGAGATATCATTAGTGCCCAAGAAGTTCACTCACTCCAGAACATGCTGACCAACTGCTTTTCCTAAAGAAAAACATGAACATAAAAAACATGCACCTGTTCCCCAGACTTTATTGTACTCAAAGAGGTTTACATTTAAGTTATTGTATTTTATTCCTGGTATTTTAATTTTCAAAGCAGTATATGTCTTACATAACTTTAAGTTAATGGGTACAACTTTATTTATTTTTCTGGGAGATTTTTATTAGAAAGACACTTGAACATTTTTTGCAGTATTAAGCATCTGATTTACAGTTACACTCTCTAAATAATGCAATAGCTATGGTTTTGTTTTTTCAGATGTTAACACCAATGTGCCTGGTAGCTTTTTTGATTTATATAATTTGTATCCTGTTTTAAAGCAATTTTGCACAAAATAATAGCATTAGCAATACTAGCAATACTAATTTTCTAATTAGTATTGCTATCGTTTGTCAAAGTAAGAATATTACTGATTTCAGCATTGTTCCAAAAAAGTCTTTTATTTGTTGCACCAAATAGGACACAAGTTGTTTGTGATCATTGTGTTTCAAATAAAAAAATGGGGACATTTTTTCCAAAAAAACTGTTTTTCAAGTTCTTCTTTCTTAAAGTAAGATATATCGTGAGTTGTTAGAGCCTAGATATATCGATTATCACGATATCGCCATATCCTGATAGTTATCGTGAGCAATGTATCACATAGCGTATCGTAAGGTACCCAGTGATTCCCAGCCCTATTTGTTATTATCTATTATTTACTTTTAAGGAGGGGGAGGGGCGTCCTGGGGGGGAGGGGGGTGCTAGTTCCTTAGGGAAGTCAGGGCATGAATGGTGGTGCTCCGGGAACTGGATGGGTGGGTCATGCTGGAGGGACTCATGGGGGTGTCTCTCTCTGGGGTCGCGTCGGCGCCCACCCTCCATTCCACTTTTACTTGTATATTAGGCACCCTGATTTATCTAGGGAAGTGCTTCTCAAATAGTGGGGATGCGATTCCAGGGGGGGCCGCGCAGTAGTGGCGGTTTTATGCACAGGTAATTCGGGCAATTGTACAGGGCGCAAATTTAACGGGGGCGGTGGTGACAGCAGCTCAGTGCTAGGAAAAAATCTGGTCCATTATTGGTGTCCTATTATCTGTTATATGACAGAGTTTGTAACAGCCTGAAACTGTGAACTGCCGTCCCTGCAGCTGCGCGTTCCCGTCTCCTGTCACACGCACGGCTGCGTGTGAGAACAAAAGGGGAGGGGTAGTGGGCTCAGGCTCTGAGGTGAAACGGGGCATGCGGAGAGCTGCAAGCTCTGCCTGGGTTACGCAACAACAGGATCATCACCAGGATCAGAATGCTCTGTATGATTGTCCAGCTGTGGTCTCTATTTGTCGAATTGTTAATTTTGAATATTGTGACAGTTTTATTCAAAAACTGCATGAACCAACAAGTTCTGGATGCAATTGAATGATGGTTTGTAAGCATTTCACAGACTGGCTGTGGGGGTGTACCTGCACCATCTCCAGAGTTAGAGAGTAGAAGAGAAGTTTTTTTTTTTTACCAGGAACCTTGGAAGTGACATTGCCTGTCACATCGAGATATAATGCCAGAGGAGTCTCTGTGCAAATGTTGCACCACAATGTTCAATCTTTTCTCTGAGTACATGTGAATGCCAAATGGGTCAATTTGAAAATGTTGAATGTATCCTGGGAAGTTTTTGTATTTATTGTCACATTCTTTAATGATGTTTTGAGTGAGGAACAGTTCTAAAAATATGTCCTTGTGCATTCATTCTTATCTTGCAAACTCTGAACCAATAACTTTAAGAACTTTTTTTGTTGTGACTTCATTGTCACATTACCTGAAATGAGTTCGGCCATAGGTGTTTTGGTCATTTTTATGTAAAAATAGTTGCTCACACCAACGTGAAGAGCTCTTGCAATTTTTCCTCTTTTGGTTTTAGTGGCTGGCCTGAATTTTTTTCTGTTGTTTTGTGTGAAATTTGGACGTTTTGATGAACTGATATTTTAACTGAAGAACCTCCTTGAGGTGTTTAGGTAAGGACTGTTCATTTTTCTACTGGATTTTTGTTTTATATGATGGATCTTGAAGGCAAGTGTGCAGCATGGATTTTGTTTCCGAAAACTTTTGTAAAAAATGTTTGTCCAGGGTGATCTCAGTTTGTTAGCACCAGCACTTGGAGAAATTTGTTTCCAATCTTTTTCTTTGGAAGTGACAACGAAGCGTTTATGCCCAGCAGGTACACTTCTCTAATTCTTTTCATGCAGTTCTTCATTTTTGGGGTTCTTTTTGATTTTCATCTTTGAAACATTCTGTCTCGGATTCTTGGAACTTAGCACTTTCTGCAGATTTTTGGCTGTTTGACATCAGAGTTTCAGCATCTGAAGAGTTGTGTCCATTTGTCCTCTGAAAACACTGGCTCTGGATAGTCTTGCCTTTTCCTCTTTCCATTGGTTTCTATGAATTGTTCAGTTTGCAGTGCATCCTCACATGATAATATGCACACATTTAAGCTGCTATTAGTTTTTTGACATATTTCTTCGTCAGAGTCTAAATGTAGATCTTCTTCCCGCGATTCAATGACAGATCCTCAACGCATTGATCCCATTTTTTGTATTTTACTTTTAGTTTTTAAACCACAACAATTTTGGTCTACAAAACCCAAAGCCAATGTCGATTCTTCTTATTGTCTTCACCAAAAAGTGAGATTGAAAGTTCTGACCACACTTGTGAAGAGTATGTGGCTTGTGTAATGGCATCTTTAGCACTCTAGAAGGAATTTAATAAAGCTGTCATGCCACCTGCCTTCTCTACCATGTGTTGTCTTCTTTTCTTTTTCCCATCTGGATTTTTCCCATTTTGCTCTTGTGATCTTTTAAAATAAATTTTAAATTGTTGTTACTCTTATTTCTCATAATATGCAATTCATTTTTTTTTTCAAAGGATAAGTAAACTAAATAATGTGTAAGCGACAAGCATCATAGCTTCATCTCCCCATCCGAAAAAGGTTTTTTGTTTTTTATCCAAAAATGGATATATGTCTAAAGGTACCTTTAACCCGCGGGCTTTTTCTGCCGTGCGGGGAGTTAACATCAAAGTTTTTGTGGCAGGTTTGAAGTGCCTAGCCACATTTGGTACAGCAATAGCTGTCCCACAAATAAGGCACAGACATTTATCGTTAAATGATGTAAAAAAGAATTCCACCTCCCAATCATTTTGAAAATTGTGTGCCCTTTTTCGCTTTCCTGTCATAATTTTGCAGCAAGCAGGCTAACTCCTCATCGTCACTTCACTCGGTCAGCCTGTCAGGAAAACCTGAATGAAAATAAGCCTGAATGACATTTGACTTAGAGAAAGGAGAGTTCCATATCAAATATTTCTATTTAATTTTTTCTATTGTATATAATGCATTTTAAAAATCAATATAATACAGAGCCAGAGAAATGATATTTATTTTATGGGTAAAATAAATATATAAAGCAATCCCACAAAATAATATTTTGGTCTCATGCGATAATTAATGTGTTCCCACAAAATAGTATTCTTATATACATTTATCCTGTTGTTTTTGAATGCACCACTGCTTGATGCGTCGAAGACGCAATGCCGAGTTACGTAACATTGCTGTGCAAAAAGTCACTCAGCATCGGATTGTTTTGCGCAGAACTAAACCTCCTTCAGCCACCAGCCAGACGATCGCTCCCAATCTTCAAACATTTGAACTGCAATCCTTCCACTGGCACAGCTTCCATGCGCACATCCACAGGTGGTCTTACCTGGCTGTGGTCCGCTTTGATCGCAGCCCCTCCTCAAAGTGTTTGACAGCCAGCGCCTACCTCCGTACTTTCTCCGATCTCCGTGATACTGAATCCTCCTTTGTTTCTCCAAATCTCAGCTCTATTGCTCGATCTATTATATCTGTGTTTATTGGTCTTGTTTTGTTGACAAAAATGTAGCGACTTCAAAACCAAACAGTCACTGAGAGGCTGACGCTGGGTCTGGGTATTGAATGAGGCGCTCAAAAAAAAACAAAGCATAACAAAGTTTGTATTTTGAAGTTTTAATAGTGAAAAATTAAGGTAATTAAATCCACTTATTATATTGTGATCAAAAAAGAGAAAAAACAAGGAATCAAGAAAAAGAACAAAAGTGTATAATGGGTATAATATAATCCATATAAGGCAAAAAATTGCTACATGTCATATGTTAATGAAAAACATTGTTTATTACCTTTCTGGAAAAGCCATCTATGCCTCCAAAAATGACAATGTTGTACCTTTGTAGATAAAAACAAAAATAAAGCATGCATCAGGAAACACAAATATACAAAAAATAAAGACACAATCAATTTGAACTTTACTCACCATATTAGTTTGTGATTTGTGTCAATATGTATCAACGATCTGGGGCTTGGGACAGAATATCGTCTTCTGACCACACAACGAAGCTGGGTCATCCCGGAAACGATGCTTGAGGTGTCTACTCGGTGCGTAAAGGCCCGAACTCTTTCCCACTGCAATGTGTGACCCAGAGCTCTTAGAAAACCCAGCATCATCCGATACCCTGGGTTGGGGTTGCTATGGTGGATCTCTGACACAAGGCAGTCCAGTTCCTCATCAGTTATGTTACTATACCTTTCTCTGACTGTTAAACCCCATTCTGTCATGTTCCTATGTAATGTGCTTCTGGACGCCCCGAGAAGTTGAGCAATAAATGACAATGGTAGCCCTAAACCAATAAGGTGGGAGGTGTACTCTTTGGAAATGAATATCCTAGGTCGACCAAGATTTCCGCGTGTCTGTGCAACAACAATGTGTCTATCATTGTTATTTTGACTGCAGACCAATTGATGCAGGTGAGCAAGAGCCTCAAAATTTCCTGAGGAATCTCTATTTGGTTTGAAATAGTACTGAGGATTACAAACTCCTGAGAACATATAAATCCGAGAAGATCAAAATCTAATGGAACACGACTTAGCCAGCTTGACAGTCAGGTCTCTGGTCTTTGAAGTAGAAGGTTGAGCAGAGAAAAGACGTTATCTTTAAATCTGGTCATATGGAAGAACAGATAACGATTCACACTGATTAAAAGTTAAGCTGATATTGATCATATTAAAAGCAAGCCAAAAAGTTATGTCAGTGAGTGGGTGCATTGACAGCAGCGGCTCTTTCAATCAATATCCATTTTGTTTGTTCAAAAAGCCACACCCACAAATATTAAGACACAAACAGTGGATTTGTCACCCTGTTGTACATCAACAGAAGCACCATATTCGTCCTTCAAACAGCTTTATTTAATACAGTAATGAACAGAGGAAGCATGCATCGATGTTAAGCAATCTAGAGCTTAAAAAAACTTTTAACGTGGTGACAATAATGACTTTTAATTGTAGGACTGAACATTTGCGTTTTTAAATATAACTTCCCTTCATTTTTTTGTGCTGGCAATAGGACAGCAAAGAGGCTGGATTAGTTATCGTCTGTGTGTCCAGAGAGCGGCCTTCATATTGTTTGCACATAAACAGCAAAGCCATAGAGCTGTGATATTCATGATGTGCTGAATATAGTCCACAGCGCAACTCTTTTTGCCAAAAAAAATGTTTTGTAGCGGACTGAGTTGGACCAGGTGGCTGTTGGGTCGCGTTCAAAGGATTTCTCTGAAGGCATCAAGCAGGATGCTGATTGGCCCTAAGTTCTGTCGCTCAGCCTGTTGCTGGGGGGTTTGGACCAATGGGGTTCAGCTATAGAAGGGCGCTCACGGCAGAAGGGATTAAGGAGTTGCTGAATCAAAGATGGCTTCAGATACAGAGAAAAATGAGTCCAGGTGCCCCAAGAGAGTTGCAAAGACTGACAGACACGGTGGGCATGTAGGTATAATGCTTGCAAGACAGTGAGAGACAGACTGCCAGCCTTTGTGCATTTTCTATAAGAAATATCAGAAGAGCAAAATGGTGACAGAGCTGTAAAGGCAAGAAGTTTGTTAGCCCAAATAGACTTCAAGTTTATTTACAGTCCCCACAACTTTGGGCACAGCTGTCAGACTTGTTGACTCTCTTGATGGCACATTAGAGAGTTACAGAGAGGGCTCTCTCTATAATGACATCTGAGACAATATTTTACGTCTTACTGAGAAACGCAAAATTAGTGACACACCCTCAGGATGTCAGGTCAGGTTCATTTATTCCTGTTATTGATGTGCTTCTCTCTGAGATGAACAGACGATTTTCTAAAGTAAATTGTGTCATAATGAAAGGGATACAGGCCTTGAATCCGTGCAGCGCCACTTTTGTGATAAAGGTGTGGTGTTTCCTTTTGCCTCACATTTTAACTGCAGTACTGAGGATCTACAATATGAGATCCCCCAGCTTAAGCAAATTCTTGAAAGGAAGCAAAGCAGTGGTCAGGAAGCACAAAAGGCGTTAATAGAGCTCACTGTCTTTCTTGAGCCATATAAGGAGGTCTCCCACCAAATGTTTAAACTCTGCAAAGTTGCACTTGCACTACCCATGAGCACAGCATCATGTGAGCACAGTTTTTCTACACTAAAACTGCCTTAAGAAGTACAATGACTGATGAGTGTTTGGGCAGCTTAGTGTGTGAGCTGAGTGTGGAATCAAGAAGGGCTAGGGCCATAAATCTTGATGTGTTTGCCAAAAAACAGCAACACACACAGAAAACTATGCTGCAACGTAGTACAGATAATCACAGACTCTTGATTCCTGTTTGGGAAGTATTGTTGTATAAAACAGCTGTTATGCAAGTATGTGATTGTTTTTGCACATATTTCTTATTTATATCTGGTTTCCCCTGTTTTGATTTGTTTGCAATAAATGGTCACCTTTTGACATGTAATTGGAAAATAAAATGTTTGTGTAACTCAAAATATTAACTGTAATATTATTTGTTCAAATTAGTAGCATTACCTATAAAAACAATAAATCAAAATATAAGTAGCCATTTTACTTTCAGTTAGTTTTCTAAAGGCTGTTTTACTTTGTTTATTAGAATGACTTTTGAAAGTATAGCTCAGGGGTCGGCAACCTTTTTTACTCAAAGAGCCATTTGGGACCGCCCCTAATAAAAAAGAAAGCACCTGGAGCCACAACCCGTTTTGACATCATTATATATATTATGCATGTATACATTATTCAAAGGTGCTCATTACGTTCATTGCATCGACCAGTCGATCTTCAATGACATGAGTGTAGATCGCGGGCCAGAAAAGATTTAAAAAAAAAAAAAAGTACTTCTTTAAAATCCACTAGCCAATCAAAATCCTCACCGAGAAGTACGGGACTTGATTGACATGTAGATTGGCCAATCGGACATCGTCTGAAGCATACGTCGCTGCAAATGCACATTGTGTTCTTTAAAGGATGATACCGCGGCCGCGTTGGGAGGAGCTACTGGTTCTGGTCTGATCGCTGCATGGAGCGATGTGTTTATCAATGCATGGTAGACACTGAGAATGTAGAGAGATCAGGTTTATTATTTTGAAGAGATTTACTTGGTAATCATGTTTCCATGTTTGATTTCATAAATCCCAGAGTCTCTGCTTCAACTCCCGGAGTGAAAGCTGCGTCTGAATCTGACGCCCGTGTTTGCATCTCTCTGACAGAGTTTGAAGCCAAAGCCCCTCCTCCGCCTCTCCACCTGCTTTTCCTCTCTACCTGTTCACCTGTTCACATCCTCTGCAGCTGAGAGTTGTTTCCCCCGCGCTCCCAGTGTGTCCTACACAGAGAGCGCAAAATACGGGGGTCAGGGCGCTCCAGCGCCGCACAAGGATGAAAGAGCCGGACGCAGGTTATAGCGGGGATAGAGCGGGTTAAGCAAATGAATGAAAGAAGGCGGCCCGCTGAAGAAATATTCAATAGTGTACACATTTTATTATTATACTGAACTATCTTTTATTTAGAAAAATCTTTTATTTTATCAGTCCAGTATGGAAAAAAACATCAACAAAAGCTGTGTTGGGCGGTTTTTGGCTGGGTCTGGCCAAAAACAGATGACTTTTCGGCTGGAAAACTGTGACTCTATCTGGCAACGCTGGCGCGAACTCTCAGTCTGTCATCAGTCTCTGCCCCGCGGCACGTCAAGATCCCGGCAGAAGATCGGAGTGTTTGTTGAAGCCGCCCCGCGTGTCTCCTCCTGCTATCAGCTCTGCATGTCTCGCCCGATAAATACGAGCTCATTACGAAGCTGTTTTTTACGTGGCTCGAGCTTCGTACGGAGCCATCAGCGCCTTTGAAATGCCATGAAAAATGAAAAAATAAAATAAAATTTAATTATTATAAAATCCTCATTATTTTCCAAAGTCACAGGGAGCCACAACAGATGGATGAAAGAGCCACACTTGGCTCCGGAGCCATGGGTTGCCGACCCCTGGTATAGCTCATGGTTTTTGTGTGCCACCCCAAGAGTTAAAGTGGCCCCCTACTGGCCACCGCCTTCAGCTGCCACTGCTGACGCCAACTAATCGACAGGCAGACAAAGAATACATTTATGGAAGATAAAGAAGTCATCAAAATGTCTACAATAGTTAATAAAGAATGACATTAACATGAACTGAGTCATCTAAAGGCACCTGGTGCTGCACAGCGTTCCGCGTGTGCGTTCCAACTACTCCTCCCCTTTCCTTCTCACACATGCGAGCCGTGTGCGACAGGAGCAGCTGCATGGACGGCAGTTCACAGTTTCAGGCTGTTACAAACTGTAATATAAAAGATAATAGAAAACCAATAGTGGCGCAGATTGTTTTCCAAGCACTGAGCCGCTGTCAACACCGCCTCCCGTTAAATTTGCGCTGTGTCTGAAGTCCCACCCTAATCCCTAACTACTAAAACCCTTTTAGGTGTTTTAGGTGTCCCAATTCGGAC
>CM074504.1:26728639-26744601 GCA_037389245.1 Oryzias sinensis
ATGAGTCTAGTGGGACCAAAATGGGTCATGGCTAAATCAAATCCTTCTAGCCAACATAAGAAGAACTATGAGTTATAGTTATGGTTCTAATGCTACTTACCCACTTGGGGCCTACAGGAAACCCGCTCAGCACCCACTTCAAGCCTATGCGAGCATACACAGTTGGGGCCACCACGGAAACTGCGGACAAAACCATTTGGGGCCCACATTTTCTGCCCATCTTTAAACCATATGGGGCCCACTTGGCTTTGCTGGCTGGGACAGAGCCCGAGATATGTTTATTTTATGGGTAAAATAAATATATAAAGCAATCCCACAAAATAATATTTTGGTCTCATGCGATAATTAATGTGTTCCCACGAAATAGTATTCAGATACACATTTATCCTGTTGTATTTGAATGCACCACAGGGACACAGATTGGTCGAGATGCATTATGGGATATGTGGGATGCTTGTGCTTCGAAGACGCAATGCTGAGTTACGCATTGCGTAACATTGCTTTGCAAAAAGTCTTTCAGCATTGGAATGTTTTGCACAGAACTAAACCTCCTTCAGCCACAAGCCAGATGATCGCTCCCAATTTTCAAACATTTGAACTGCAATCCTTCCACTGGCACAGCCAGTGATTTGTGTCAATATGCATCAACGATCCGGGGCTCGGGACAGAATATCTTCTTCTGAGCACACAACGAAGCTGGGTCATCCTGGAAACGACGCTGGTGGTGTCTACTCGGTGCGTAGAGTCCCGAACTCCTTCCCACTGCAATGTGTGACCCAGAGCTCTTAGAAAACCCAGCATCATCCGATACCCTGCGTTGAGATAAGATAAGATAAGATAAGATAGGACTTTATTGATCCCCGGGGGAAATTGGGTTGTCACAGGTGCCAAAAACAAGAAAAATAGCAGTTGGAAAAGTACAAAAAAACAAAGTAGCAATGGGTAAGAATAAAAATAATACAAGGTGGAAGTAAAAGTACAGGTCATAAATAACGGATTAAATAAGGCAATAAATAACAGCAGCGTTTTTAGCAGTCCTAGACGGTGTTGTTGAATAGTCTGACTGCTGTTGGGATGAAGGACCTCCGGTAACGCTCTTTTTTGCACTGGGGGTGCAGCAGTCTCTGGCTGAATGAGCTCCTCATGGTCCTCACCGTCGCATACAGGTAGTGAGAGGGGTTGTTCCGGATGCGAGACAGCTTGGTCAGCATCCTCTTCTCACCTACAGAGTCCAGGGGACAGCTCAGGACAAAGCTGGCTCTCTTCACCAGCTTGTCCAGCTTCTTTTTGTCCCTTTCATTGATTCCTCCACAGCATAGAAAGTTGCTGATGCAACGACAGTCTCATAGAAGGTCTTGAGTAGTGGCCTGCACACACCAAAGGACCTCAGTCTCCTCAGGAGGTGGAGGCGACTCTGGCCCTTCTTGTGCAGGACCTTTGTGTTGTCTGACCAGTCCAGTTTATTGTTGATGTGAACGCCTAGGTACTTGTACACATCCACCCTCTCGAGGTCCAGTCCCTGAAGGACCACGGGGGGAGACTGAGAAGGCTTTTTCTGGAAGTCGACCACCATCTCTTTTGTTTTGGTGGCATTGATGTGAAGGGGATTGAGTTCACACCAGTCTACAAAGTCCTTGATCACCTTCTTGTATTCCAGATCGTTTCCCTCTGACACGCGTCCAACGATGGCTGTGTCTTGGAGAACTTCTGGATATGGCAGCTGTTTGAGTCATGGTGGAAGTCAGATGTGTAGAGTGTGAAAAGAAAAGGAGAGAGCGCTGTCCCTTGTGGAGCCCCCGTGCTGCAGACCACCTGGGCTGGAGCCTCACGTACTGTGGTCTGTTGGTGAGGTAGTCAACAATCCACGAGGTCAGCTGGTTGTCAACCCCAGCACCTTCCAGCTTTCCCCTTAGCAGTGATGGTTGAATTGTGTTGAAGGCGCTGGAGAAGTCGAAGAACATGATTCTGACAGTACTTCCAGGTTCCTCTAGGTGTAGCAGGGTTCTATGCATCAAGTAGATGACAGTGTCATCCGCTCCAATGCCAGGTTGATATGCAAACTGCAGGGGGTCGAGCCATGGGCTCACTAGGGGCTGGAGGTGATTCAGGATCAGCCTCTCTAGGGTCTTCATTAGTTGAGACGTTAAAGCCACAGGTCTGTAGTTGTTGGGCTCCCTTGCCTGTGCGGTCTTTGGTATTGGGACAACGCAGGAGGTTTTCCACAGCACAGGGACCCTCCTCATGTCGAGGCTCAGGTTGAACATGTGTGCTACAACCAGGCAGAGTTGTTCAGCGCAGTCCCTGAGCAGTCTGGAGCAGATCCCATCTGGACCTATCTGTGAAGCACAAGATGCTGCTCTCTCGATACTCTCTGTGTAGTTGAGTTAGCGCCGTTAGCTCCTCCAGCTTGTTAGGGAGAGATCTCACGTTGCCTATAGCAACAGTCGGCAGGCATGGTTTATACCGACTTCTCCTCTCTCGGTGCCTAACTCCTGCTCTGCATCCTCTTCTTCTTTTCCTCCTGATCTCAGTGGGGATGTCTGGTCTGTCCACGAAGTGCAGCTCGGTGTTGTGGTACGCGAGCAGCTGTTTACGTGTGTAAACAATAGAGCCCCGGCTGTCTGGGTCCCCCGATGTCAATAGAAGCAGTCCAGCGAGAAAAAAGAGCCAAAAAACTAGTCTTGCAAATTGCACATCCATGGTTGTGTACTTTTACTGACGTAGAGAAATGGAAGAAGTATATATGTACAAAAGTAGAATCAAAAAGTAGTAAGAATAGTCCAGAAAACACACACAAAAAAAACACGACAGAGAGGGAGCTGCTGTGACAGGCTGCCGCTCCGGGCGGCGCCATCAGAAGTTGGCCCACTCTTTGGGGGGTTGCTATGGTGGATCTCTGAGACAAGGCAGTCCAGTTCCTCATCAGTTATGTTACTATGCCTTTCTGTGACTGTTAAACCCCATTCTGTCATGTTCCTATGCAATGTGCTTCTGGACGCTCCGAGAAGTTGAGCAATACATGACAATGGTAGCCCTAAACCAATAAGGTGGGAGGTGTACTCTTTGGAAATGAATATCCTAGGTCGACCAAGATTTCCGCGTGTCTGTGCAACAACAATGTGTCTATCATTGTTTTTTGACTGCAGACCAATTGATGCAGGTGAGCAAGAGCATCAAAAATGTCCTGAGGAATCTCTATTTGGTTTGAAATAGCACTGAGAATATATAAATCCGAGAAGATCAAAATTTAATGGAACACGACTTAGCCAGCTTGACAGTCGGGTCTCTGGTCTTTGAAGTAGAAGGTTGAGCAGAGAAAAGACGTTATCTTTTAATCTGGTCTTATGGAAGAACAGATAACGATTCACACTGATTAAAAGTTAAGCTAATATTGATCCTATTAAAAGCAAGCCAAAAAGTTATGTCAGTGAGTGGGTGCATTGACAGCAGCGGCTCTTTCAATCAATATCCATTTTGTTTGTTCAAAAGGCCACACCCACAAATATTAAGACACAAACAGTGGATTTGTCACCCTGTTGTACATCAACAGAAGCACCATATTCGTCCTTCAAACAGCTTTATTTAATACAGGAACGAACAGCTTAAAAAAACTTTTAACGTGGTGACAATTAATGACTTTTAATTGTAGGACTGAACATTTGCGTTTTTAAATATAACTTCCCTTCATTTTCTTTGTGCTGGCAATAGGACAGCAAAGTGGCTGGATTAGTTATCATCTGTGTGTCCAGAGAGCGGCCTTCATATTGTTTGCACATAAACAGCAAAGCCATAGAGCTGTGATATTCATGATGTGCTGAATATAGTCCACAGCGCAACTCTTTTTGCCAAAAAACAAATGTTTTGTGGCGGACTGATTTGGACCAGGTGGCTGTTGGGTCGCGTTCAAAGTTACAGAGTTCTTTGAACGCATCAAGCAGGATGCTGATTGGCCCTCAGGTCTGTCACTCAGCCTGTTGCTGGGGGGTTTGGACCAATGGGTATCAGCTATAGAAGGGCGCTCTCTGCAGAAGGGATTAAGGAGTTGCTGAATCAAAGATGGCTTCAGATACAGAGAAAAATAAGTCGAGGTGCCCCAAGAGAGTTGCAAAGACTGACAGACACGGTGGGCATGTAGGTATAATGCTTGCAAGACAGTGAGAGACAGACTGCCAGCCTTTGTGCATTTTCTATAAGAAATATCAGAAGAGCAAAATGGTGACAGAGCTGTAGAGGCAAGAAGTTTGTTAGCCCAAATAGACTTCAAGTTTATTTACAGTCCCCACAACTTTGGGCACAGCTGTCAGACTTGTTGACTCTCTTGATGGCACATTAGAGAGTTACAGAGAGGCCTCACTCTTTAATGACATCTGGGACAATATTTTACGTCTTACTGAGCAACGCAAAATTAGTGACACACCCTCAGGATGTCAGGTCAGGTTCATTTATTCCTGTTATTGATGTGCTTCTCTCTGAGATGAACAGACGATTTTCTAAAGTAAATTGTGTCATAATGAAAGGGATACAGGCCTTGTTTGGAAGCGATTCTGTAGCATAAATAAAAATCAAAGTCAAAACCAGAAATGCTTTTTCATTTTCAAAATGAAGCTGCATTTTTTACTCAAAAAAAAAAAAGGAAAAAGCAATCCACCAAAATGTTTTTTCATTTCCTTCCTCAACACAGCTTATTCTGTCACTTAATCAAAATTAAGATGAAAATGGTATTTGACATTTCATTTTCAAGACATTCTCTGGCAAATGTGTACCAAAATTCATTTAGAAATGTCTAATTTTGACAATTAAAATGGAGTCAAAAAATGCAGCTTCATTTTGAAAATGAAAAAGCATTTCTGGTTTTGACTTTGCTTTTTATTTATGCTACAGAATCGCTTCCATAGCCTTGAATCCGTGCAGCGCCACTTTTGTGATAAAGGTGTGGTGTTTCCTTTTGCCTCACAATTTAACTGCAGTACTGAGGATCTACAATATGAGATCCCCCAGCTTAAGCAAATTCTTGAAAGGAAGCAAAGCAGTAGTCAGTGAGCACAATAGGCGTTAATAGAGCTCACTGTCTTTCTTGAACCATATAAGGAGGTCTCCCACCAAATGTTTAAACTCTGCAAAGTTGCACTTGCACTACCCATGAGCACAGCATCATGTGAGCGCAGTTTTTCTACACTAAAACTGCCTTAAGAAGTACAATGACTGATGAGTGTTTGGGCAGCTTAGTGTGTGAGCTGAGTGTGGAATCAAGAAGGGCTAGGGCTATAAATCTTGATGTGTTTGCCAAAAAACAGCAACACACACAGAAAACTATGCTGCAACGTAGTACAGATAATCACAGACTATTGATCCCTGTTTGGGAAGTATTGTTATATAAAACAGCTGTTATGCAAGTATGTGATTGTTTTTGCACATATTTCTTATTTATATCTGGTTTCCCCCATTTTGTTTTGTTTGCAATAAATGGTCACCTTTTGACATGTAATTGGAAAATAAAATGTTTGTGTAACTCAAAATATTAACTGTAATATTATTTGTTCAAATTAGTAGCATTACCTATAAAAACAATAAATCAAAATATAAGTAGCCATTTTACTTTCAGTTAGTTTTCTAAAGGCTGTTTTACTTTGTTTATTAGAATGACTTTTGAAAATATAGCTCATGGTTTTTGTGTGCCACCCCAAGAGTTAAAGTGGCCCCCTACTGGCCACCGCCTGCAGCCGCCACGGCTGACGCCAACTAATCGACAGGCAGACAAAGAATACATTTATGGAAGATAAAGACGTCATCAAAATGTCTACAATAATTAATAAAGAATGACATTAACATGAGCTGAGTTCCGCGTGTGCGTTCCAACTACTCCTCCCCTTTCCTTCTCACACACGCGAGCCATGTGCGACAGGAGAAGCTGCATAGACGGAAGTTCACAGTTTCAGGCTGTTACAAACTGTAATATAAAAGATAATAGAAAACCAATAGTGGCGCAGATTGTTTTCCAAGCACTGAGCCGCTGTCAACACCGCCTCCCGTTAAATTTGCGCTGTGTCTGAAGTCCCACCCTAATCCCTAACTACTAAAACCCTTTTAGGTGTTTTAGGTGTCCCAATTCGGACGCCATGCTCACTACTTTTCCTCTTCAGGTGTTGCCCCATTCTGTTTTCTCTTCAAGCGCCAAATGAACATTATGTCATTTTGACACCATGCAAAACGTCACCCCTGGACAGCCAATCGAACTGTGTTGTGTAGCAGGAGATCAGAATGTTTGCTTTCAACTTTATCAAGCAATGCACGGAACTGACGGGGGTTCGATTTACATCAGCCACCTGCCTAGCGGTCCGCCGCCCTGCTGGTACAAACGTTTGTCGCAGGCTATGACGCAAATCTTTGTTGACAGAAATGTTGAAATCTAATATTTATTCTATACATTCATACAGCATTGGGAAACGTTAAGAATGTTTGTCATGTTTTTCCTCCTACAGAAACCACAGTAAAACATAAAATACATTTCTCTCCCCCATCTTTTTACATTTTAAAAAATGCTCCAGGGAGCCACTAGGGCAGCGCTAAAGAGCCGCGGGTTGCCGACCCCCGTACTGGGGGAACTGGGTGGGTGGAGGGAGGAATCTGATGAGGGAGGGGTCCCATATGTGCAGCTCGCTGGGTCTGCTGCCTTCCAAAAGTTCGTGGGAAGCATTGATGGCTGCCACATAAGAATTAAGGCCCCAAAAGAAAATGCAGTTTAACAGGCTCTTTCTCCATCTGCAGGTGGACTACGGTTAGAATTCCATCAAGCAACACTTTATATTAAGATTCCTTAATAAGCTTTGTTAACTCATTAACAAGCATTATTATTAAGTTTATGGGATGTTTGTAAGATATTTATTAGTACAATAAGTCTATTACTTAGTTAACACATTTACAAGCAATTTATTAGGATGTTAATAAGATGCTATCAATACATTTATTGGCATTATAGATGTCTAACCAATTTTTAAGTGTTAATAAACTTAATATTTATTAACATTTTTCACAAATTAAGAAGTATTATTAATGTTTATGGTTCTAGTAAGACCTTAAATAGCATTATATATGTCTCACAAGCTTTATAAGATTCATTAACTAACCTAAAAAAATTAAAAAGCATTACAAATAAAAATGGATTTGATTTAGCTGTGCTTGTCCAGACGCTCAAAGCTCTTACAATGTGTCCATTATTCATTCATTCTTGGTGATGACAGAGGCGTGGCTGCCAGTTCGCGCCTACGGTCCCTCTGAACGTGTATGAATGTTCCAGTAATGGTCAAACACCAGTGGAGCCACACTGGAGGCAGTGAGGGTGAAGTGTCTTGCCCAAGGACCCAACAATAGGTAGCAGGGGGGAATCAATCAAACCACCACCAATCGAATCATTGGACGACCTACTCAACTGCCTGAGCCACTGCCGTCCTCTTGTTATCAATGTGTAAGATGCTAGTGAGATATTTATTAGCATTATAGATGTCTTGCAAATACCTGATTGTGTTTATAAGATTCATTAACATCTATCTTGAAGTGACCTTCCAAGGATACCATATGGGTGTTTCTTAGCTAGCCACTGGTTCCACTCAATCACCTACAGGTGCTCTTCTAACAGGTTTTCATTTCGATTTCCTCTAAGCCTCCATACTTTTTCTTTGTATGTCTGCCATGCCCTTTCAAGGTGTTGTGTGTGAGCAGCAGTGTGAGCATCTACATGTGTCGGACTGTGATTGACAGTGGTGTGTCACTAATGATAGTGGATCCAGGTTTAACATGGTGTGCAACAAGTGGCAAGTTCTGTTCAACTTTTTTTCTCTACAAGTCGTAGAACTGGCTTTCCACTCCTCTGGGTAGTTCTGCCCTCTCAAGGAGGAGCTCAAAAGGGTATTGGTCCTACATCATACTAAAAAAAACAACTTTTTAGTCAACTCTCTCCATATTTAAAACAATGATCCACTCAGAAATCACATACACTATAATCTTCCTCTTCAAGGGTTGATATGTCAAGTCCACATTGTCCAGCTCTGCTCAGGAGCATCTGCAGTGAATCAAAATGTTTCTCAACATTGCTACCGCTGTGTGAGCTTGAGAAGACAATGGCGGCGATGTTAACAATGCCATCAAGTTCTTGTAGTGTTTCTGCCTGTGTCATGTGGCCAAATACATGCATGGCCAAATGATAGTGTTCAGGGGCACTACATAAAGACAAGAGGTTTTAATAGTCTCATAGTGGTGACAAATGGCTCTTGCATTCTAAAATTCAAAATAATGAACATAAGCCACTCACTGCTTTCTGCAAAGATCTTTAGCATTTTTCATCACATGACTTAGGCAACGGTCCAATATTGGCATCTTTAGGGCAACCTCCTTTGCCTGTCCAGTAACTAGTGTGAAATCTCTTGAAAGCATTTCCTGTAGACTCAAGCAACAGAAATTGTAGGAAAGTGACTGCAGAAGACGAATAAACCCATCACAGATCAGCATCACTGGTCTTTTTCTGACTTGTCTCCCATGTCTTTTAATCAAGTCAGTGACTAGTGAGCTGAGAAAGTATGACACGGATGAGGTTGTGTGGTCACTGGTTAGATATGTGATTACTGGAACTGGGCAGGAACCTTTGTTTGGATGCCTAACAACAACCTCATTAGGGTGATGTTTGGCCTTTTGCTTTGCTCACAATGGAACCTGATGCATCTAAATATACAATGTCCTTGCATAACAAGAAGAAAAGGTTCAGTGTCTCTTCAGTCCATAGCATTACACTTTTGGGGTGTAAAATTATTTTCTGAATCACCTCATCACCACAACTTTGTTCTCCTGCAAGCATTGTTTGTAAGCTGTTCTTTTCATTTTGGTTTCTTTCCGCTGACCCATGAGAGAGTTCTGATAACATCAGTGGCAGGAACCTGATGCCTGCATTCAGATGCCACAACACTTTCCTCTAACTTTGACATTTTATCCAAATGAACGCTTTGTAGCAGTTTAGTCACCAGGACGTCCACTAAGGCCTCTCTCATCACCACACAGAGGTTGTCTTCTAAGTTCTTCAGGATGGTGACAGGCTTGTTCCCCCTTGAAGATTACTATAGCTTTGAGCGATTGCTCTGCCTCTACTGTGACATCCACCTCAACAGCACAGTCATCAAATATCTAGAGCATGAAAAGAGTGGGCATTTTCTGGTTGAACCAATAGTTTTTACTCTGTTTAAAAGCAAAAGTGCAGTAGGGATGAATAGTGCCTACACCTTTTGCTCTGACAGTTGTCCAATTAAGTGTTTTTGAAACGTCGTTTTTGCCATTTGTTTTTGAAGATTCCTCCAGTGACTTTTTCTATGTAAAAAAAACAAGGTTGCTGTGGCAATTTCTGATGAAATGTTTTATTTTCTTCCAGTTATGTAGAAGAATTTTCTTCTGCAGTTGTTGACAAGAACTGTGGAGAAAGAAAATTATTTGACCGAATTATGTTTAGAATTTATTGAATCCATTTCAAATATGACAATACAATGTAAAACTTAGATTCCACATAGAAACGCTTAAGCCAAATATAAACAGAGCTATGGTTATTTAGGGGCCAAAGTCCAGGCAAATTGGCCAAAACTAGCATTAGCAACTGCGAAAGCTTGTTTACTTAAAGGTCTTATTTGTATTAAATTCGATAAAGCATTTTATTAAATCCATCATGTAGTTTAAGCTTCATAACAACCTACAAAGGGTTCCCTTTTTGCCTCTATAGCAGGGGTGGCGAACAAGCGGCTCTCGGCCAATAAGAATGTGGCTTTTTGCCTCTTACCATATTTTCTATATACCGCATTTTCACGACCATATGACTGGTGCGGTACGCCTAATGCAGTGCTTCTCAAATGGTGGGGTGCGCCCCCACTATTGGGTTATTATCTGTTATATCACAGAGTTTGTAGCGGCCTGAAACCTGTGATTTGCCGTCCCTTGAGAGGGAGCTGCGTGCGTGTGTGAAGGGGAACGGGGAGGGGTAGTAGATGAATGAATCCAAGGTTCGCAAGAGGATGAAGCTGGAAAAGACGCGGCTGAGTTTACTCCGAAATCCAGCGACGTGGCCCGAGACAGACTCGACTGAAGGCAGTAACGGTTGCAAAGGAAATGAAAACTGAAAATTTTCTTGGTGCTTTCATTTTATGAAACTACGGTGATTCATAAAGGACTACGGTGGCGCAGCAACTTCCAGCGGGTTACAATGAAAAGCTGTCCATCTCCCTTTAAGACTGGGACGCTCGCCGGGCGAGTTACGCCACACTTTGTGAATGTTTTGCAGATGCTGATGATAACGTGTCTGCTTGCACTGTTCTTCGAGCTTTGGCAAAAGCCGGCATCATTCATGAGGAGCCGCACGGCACCGAGACGGGAACCTGGCATGTTTGATAGAAATTTAGCCCAGCTGTTCGTTTCAAATAAAGAAGATGAGGACGTTGATGGATTTTGGATGCTGATTGATGTCTGAAAAAATAAATAAATCACAACCAACTCAGTTTTTCTCCCTCTGACTTTTTTAAAACATACACTTTCATGATGAATGTTTTATCGGAATGTTTTAACGTGCCCTCGGTTTACAACCTAACACCTTTTGTGTGTGTTAAAAACGTAAATACAGAAAGCACCAGCAGAACTGAAACTGCGTCCTATGGTTGTGAAAATAAGGTTACCGCTCTTTGCCTCATTTCCTTTTTTTTTGCCTCTTAAACCACACTCAATCCGTCACAGACAAATTGTTTTCGTATTAAAAACAAATAATAATAATAACATTAATTTGGCAGAGTGGGAGTGCTGCTCATGACACATAAGTGACCGCCAATCATCTGCATGGGTTACGCCCAATGCCAGAAAAAGTAAGAACACATTTCATGAAGAGGAAATATGAAGAGGAACACAGGACATTTCTGGAAGAATGGGAAGATTCATACTTTTTTATTGAACGGAAGGCCAAGTCACTATGCTTATTATGCAGTAACACCATATCACATTTCAAGGCTTCAAATCTCCAGCGTCATTTCAGCACACTCCATGCTAATATTGACAAAGAATTTCCCAAAGGTACCGAACTACTACGCAAGCATATATTGAGCACCTTGAAAAGCCAGGTAATGAGACAGTTTCTGCATGAGTTTTCAATTGCTGAAACATTTGAGACTGTTACACTTGCCTCTTATATATTGACGTGGAACATTGCCCGTGCTAAAACAATCATACAACGAAGGCGAGTTTTTTTAAAACAGTGTTTTGTGGATTTAATTGAAACTCTGGCTCCAGATAATAAAAAACTCAAGGACTCCATCATCGATCTACAGCTGTCATGGCACACAGTTGAAACCAGAAAATCAGACATTAATGAAGCGCTTGAATCGGATCTACATGCAGGCCTAAACACGTGTGCTTATTTTAGTCCTGTATGTCGCATTGGACGAGTCATGCGACATACAGGACAAGCCACAGCTGGCAATATTTGCGCGGATGGTTTCTGAGGACTGCGTTGTCAAAGAAGAGCTTATCGATATTGTGCCATTAAAAGACAGAACTCGCTGCATTGATGTAAAAGAAGCAATGACTGAAGTATTCAAAAAAGCTAACTTGTCTTAATGAAAAACTCACTGCAGTAGCCACAGATGGAGCGCCATCGACGGTTAGTTCTGTGAACGTTCTTGTGGGCCTTTGCAAGGCCGATGACACCTTCCCCAAATATTGGAATTTCCACTGCATCATCCACCGGGAGCAACTCGTGTCCAAAACACTTAATTTAGACCACATCTTGAAACCTGTGAAAGTGATTGTGAACTACATCCGTATACAGGCACTTAATCACCGGCAGTTCAAAAATCTCATCGCTGAACTTCAGGCAGACTTGCATGGTGACCTGCCACTGCTCTGCTCCGTGAAATGGCTCTCAAGAGGTAAATCGGTGTCATGTTTTTTGGAGCTTGTGGAAGCAGTAAAATTGTTCATGGCAGAAAAGAACAAAACATATCCCATGATTTCAGACCCCAACTGGCTTCTGGATTTGGCTATTTTAGTGGTCATGCTTTCACACCTGGATAAACTAAACCTGGATCTGCAGGGGAAACTAAAAACTCTTCCTGATCTGACACAAAATGTATTCTCCTTTATGAACAGGCACATTCAAAATGGCCATCATTCCACTTTCCTTCTTTGCGGAGCGAACATCAAAAGGCTGCCGTCAAAATGAATACAGCGCAGAACGTGACACTGCACACCTGGACAGAAACTTTACTTTGCGGTTTAAGGACCTGCAGCAACGACCACATATCACTTTTCTCATCGACCCTTTAATGCAGACCGACTACCCGAAATCCCGACTTGTCACTGATGAGGCAGCGAGTGAACTGGAGATAATTGAGCTATGTGAGGACGACAGACTGAAATCTCTTGAGAGAAGATCCTGTTGTGTTTTGGAGAACTGTGACAATGGAAAAATCCCTGTGCGTAAAAGATCTGCTCTAAATCTGCTGTGGATGTTCTTCTCAATATTTGTCTGCCAGTCCCTGTTTATTACCTTGAAACACGTGAAATCAAGGCATTGTTTCGTTCTGACTGACACTCCACGTAAATGAACGGCTCACTGCTCAGAGAGGCTACTACTGAATATTAACCTGATCTGCAGAAGATGACTAGAAACAAGAGAAATCCCACTGAGATCATTATCCCATCACTACTGCAAGGTAAGAAATTCTGCCGAAACGTATATGCGCCCATTTTCTATGAGCTAGAATCATTGAACATGCTGGATGTAGACAACCCGACTGATTTATTTTGCCTCCATTATGTATACATTCCCAGAATCAACTGCACACTTGAGGAATTTCAGGCAGCATTCAACAGTCATTCCATCTCCTCTGAGGGAAACAAAACCCCTATTCAGCTTTTCACTCAAAACATTTGTTTTCCAATGCTGAATTCTGCAACTTCTGTTTCGGTAACTGAGAGAAGCCCAGAATCACGACAAAGCTCAGATTACCTCTTCACACCACTTACTGATCAAGACTTGCAAGAACTGTCTGCAAACGTGAACCCACTAGAACATGATGGAAATCAAGGAAAAAAACTGTATCAGAAAGTGCAAGAATTTATATATAATAAACTAGCTACTGGGTAGCACTGTTGAATGTTTTTGACATCTATGCAAGTTCACTGATATTGTGATTAAAAAAATACCACCAAATATTTTTAATCATTTTTAATAACATACAGTGGTAGACAAAATTGTTGGTATCCTTAGTTAAAGAAAGAAAGTCCTCAATGCTCACTGAAATGACTTGAAATGTTCAAAAGTAACAATAAATTAAAATTTATTGAAAATTAAATAATCAAAATCAGTCATTTCTTTTGAGTTGTTAATTAACAGAATTATAAAAAACAAACAAAAAAAAAGACTAATGAAATAGGGCTGGACAAAAATGATGGTACCCATAACTTCATATTTTGCTGCACAACCTTTTGAGGCATTCTCTGCAATGAAACGGTTTCTGTATTTGTCAATGAGCCTTCTGCACCTGTCCACAGGTATTTTGGTCCCACTCCTCATGAGCAAACTGCTCCAGTTGTCTCAGGTTTGACGGTTGTCTTCTCCGAATGGCATGTTTCAGCTCCTTCCACAGATGTTAAATGGGATTCAGATCTGAGCTCAAATAAGGCCACTTCAGAATAGTCCAACGCTTTTCTCTTAGCCATTCTTGGGGGGTTTTGGCTGTGTGTTTTGGATCGTTGTTCTGTTGGAAGACCCATGACCTGCGACTGAGACCAAGCTTTCTGACACTAGGCAGCACATTTCTATCCAGAATGCCTTGATAATCTGGAGATTTCATTTCACCTTGCACAACTTCAAGACACCCTGTGGCAGATGCAGCAAAGCAGCCCCAAAACAGAACTGAGCCTCCTTCATGTTTCCCAGTAGGGACAGTCTTCTTTTGGTTGGATGCTTCATTTTTGAGTCTACCAACATAGAGCTGATGTGCCTCACCTAAAAGCTCCAGTTTTGTCTCATCTGTCCAAAGGACATTTTCCCAGAAGCTTTGTGGCTTGTCAACATTCATTTTTGCAAATTCCAGTCTGGCTTTTTGATAATTTCCTTTCAACAGTGGTGTCCTCCTTGGTCGTCTCCCATGAAGTCCACTCTGGCTCAAACAACGACGAATGGTGCGATCTGACACTGATGTACCTTGATCTAGGAGTTCACCTTTAATGTCTTTGGAGGTTGTTCTGGGCTCTTTGGATACAGTTCCAACTATGCGTCTCCTCAATTTGTCATCAATTTTCCTCTTCCAGCCACGTCCAGGGAGGTTGGCTACTGTCCCGTGGCTTTTGTTCTCATGTTTGTTCAAATTGCATCCAAGGGTGGATGTTCGTCAGAGAAAAAGGCAAAATTAGAGAAATTATGATGATTGGAAAAAAAGACTTTCAGACTTGGAAAACATGCGCAAATGTCTGAAAACAACATCTTCCAACACCACATGAATGCCCAATAACGTTCTGCTCCTAAAAAAAGATCAATGAATTCATATGGGTAGATACCAGGGCAAATAAAACAGTAAGGATAATTAGTATAAGTAATTACAATTTGGCAGGCTTGATTAGTTGTTTTTAGGGATGCATATGGCCACCGGGCCTAAGTTTGCCCACTCCTGGTTTATACCTTAGTAATGACTGCTGCTGACCCATTTGGGCAGCCGTGATGCAGCGGTAGGACAATCGACCCATGATCATAAGATTACAGGTTCGATTCCTGCCCATGTGTCGAAGTGTCCTTCGGCAAGACACTGAACCCCACCTTAATCTGGTGGGAAGTTGGCGGCAGTGTTTGGCAGCAGAGCCGCCACCAGTGTGTGAATGGGTGTATGACCGGGTGAATGGAACTCTGACTATAAAGTGCTTTGGGCCTTCGAAAGAGGGTAGAAAGCGCTATATAAGTATACAACATTTTCCATTAACTTTGATCTAGTTTTGTTAATTTTTAAGAATAAATCTTGTGTCCTCTCTTCTTAACAGGTTCCTTTTCCATCATATTTTCAATCAAGAAGAAGTCTATCAGGATATCAGCAAAGAAAAAATGTGAAAACATTTACAAAAGACGTTGTATGTTTGCCATTTTCTCCAAGGGAATCAGTTTTCATCATACCTAGAGGAGAAAACCGAAGTCGCTTGGCTCAAGCTGGTCTAATTGGAAAAATTTCCTTTACCACCGAGTGGTCTGAAGATCAGCTCCGAGAAGAAATTTCTGCTATCTTCAGAGGAGCATTTGGCTTCTCCGAGCATGATGTTTTCCCTTTTCAGTTCTTGAGCACAATAAAAGGGTGCATAAAATTAATTAAGCCCAATTTCACACCCAACTTTCCCTGGGGGGGAGGAAGTTTCTTCTGTTTGCTCAAATACCTGTCTTTACATTATGGCTGAAATGGAAATACCAACACAGGTGAGCTTGATAGTGATAGTACTGGTAAACCTTTTTCATGTAATAAATTGCATAATTTACATACTAATATGGTGGTTAAGTTCAGAGATTTCCTCAATAGTGTTCAAGGTAAAATAAATAAAGCAGACAAGCCACAATTTGCTCTAAGACCTAAAGTCTTATACATTATTTTTTCTTTTAAATGCTGATTTTCAGTAAACGTTACATTTTAGCTACTGCTGGCATATTTAATTATCATTTGGGAACTTTAAATTTTTTACAGTCTTTATAGTATACAAAATTATCAAGGTATGTAATTATATTCAATTCAATAGAAAAACATTTTTTATATGGTTCCAAATAAAGTGAATAATTTGTCTAAAAAATTTTCAGGTAAGGGAAAATGTGGAGTTTAAAAAATAAAATTCATTAGCACATTTACCCGTCATCTTGAAAATGTAAACTTTGTAGAAATTTCAGACAACCAACATACATATATATTATATATATATAT
>CM074504.1:26745101-26763277 GCA_037389245.1 Oryzias sinensis
CTGAGCCTCCTCCATGTTTCACAGTAGGGACAGTGTTCTTTTGGTTGAATGCTTCATTTTTGAGTCTACCAACATGGAGCTGATGTGCCTTACCCAAAAGCTCCAGTTTTGTCTCATCTGTCCAAAGGACATTTTCCCAGAAGCTTTGTGGCTTGTCTACATGCATTTTGGTAAATTCCAGTCTGGCTTTTTGATGATTTCCTTTCAACAGTGGTGTCCTCCTTGGTCGTCTCCCATGAAGTCCACTCTGGCTCAAACAACCACGAATGGTGCGATCTGACACTGATGTACCTTGATCTAGGAGTTCACCTTTAATGTCTTTGGAGGTTGTTGTGGGCTCTTACAGTCCAACTATCCGTCTCCTCAGTCTGTCATCAATGTTCCTCTTCCATCGTCCAGGGAGGTTGGCTACTGTCCTGTGGGTCTAAAGCTTCTGAATAATATGTGCCACTGTGGTCACAGGAACTTCAAGCTGCTTAGAGATGGTTTTATAGCCTTTACCTTTACGATGTTTGTCTATAATTTTGTTTCTAATGTCCTGGGACAATTCTCTCCTTGGCTTTCTGTTCTCCATGTTCAGTGTGGTTCACACCTTTTCACCAAACATTAGTTTGTTTTTTTAAATAAATCTGTTTATCAACAACTCAAAAGTAATGGGTGATTTTGATTACAGTGATCCCTTGATTATCGCGGGGGTTACGTTCCAAATAGAACCCGTGATAAGCAAAACCCGTGAAGTAGAAACCTTCATTTTTTTTACAATTATTATACAATGAAATACAGTATTATACATTGAAAAGAAAGAACAAACCATTTAACAGGCTAAATCAATTGTTTTTTAACAAATAAAAGTACTTTAGAAACGTTTTTTCAACAAATAACTTCTGTAGTGAGCTGTCAAATAATAATTTCAATCATCGATAAGAACAGAAGGCTTTAAATTGCGGAGATTAGCCCCGCCCACCGCGACCCGAGTGGATTAAACGGAAGAAAATTTAAAATGATAATGAAAAATAAAAAAGTACAGTGGGACAGATAGTGACTCCGGTCTTCTTTTTCACTGCTCTTCATACTGAGCCGCTGCATCCTCTGCAGCGTTTTTTCCTTCTGAAGCCCGCGGTGCAGCTGCAGGTGTGTTTGTTCGGGAGAGGAACATAGTGATCGGCAGTTGTTGTCGCTCTTTTTTCTTCTTTGCTAAAGATCCTTATACACCGACATGCCACCATCGATTATGTTGGAGAACTGTAATGAACGGCTCATCAAAGGGTCCCATTCTTGAGTGACTTTTTAGCCAATCAGAATGCAGAACACAATGCACAATCCAAATCCGTGAAGTAGCGAAACCGTGAAAAGTAAACCGTGATATAGCAAGGGATCACTGTATTTAAATTTCAATCCAATATAATTTATTCCTACTTTTGAACTTTTCAAGTCATTCCAGTGAGCATTGTGGAATTTCTTTCTTTAACTGAGGGGTACCAACTATTTTGTCCACCACTGCAGTTTATTGTAAGAGCAAGTCAGGGCACTAGAGGAAATACTGAAAAGAAGGACCTGGTCTACTCTAAAAGCAATGACACAACATCTAGTTTAATTGTTTGTTTAATGTTTCATCATTTGAGTTTGTAATTGAAACCTTTTCCATAAAGAATGAACATCCAATAGGCTTTACATGTGAGACAACGTTACAAACACTTTCAACACACAACCATGTTGCTCTGCTAAGCAAAAATCTATTGACATTTCAAAAAATAACCTATTATTTGAAATGGATCAACATGAAATAATGGGTGTACTCTCTCTGGTGTTCAGAAAATGCATACTTTTCTACAGACAATACCAATTCCTTCCCATAGAAAATAAATAGATATAAGTTTCCCGAACAAACAGATCCAAATCTATATTTGACCATTTTTCCTCTTTTGTAACTTTTCATATTTAACTGTTGTCTTGAGTGGCTTTACATGGAAACAGAAAAAAGAAAACCGTTCAACATTTCCTGTTTTTGTTTAATTAAATACAATTTGCTCATCAAACAGCAGAAACAGATACTCAAAAAAGACACAAGTAGCACATTTTCCTGCTTTTATGAATTAACTAAAATTATTAATAACATTTAAACATAGCAAAAACTCCATACAAAGGCAAATGTTTTACATTTATTAAAACAACAGAAGTAAAAAAAAACAGAAAAACATCCCTGAGGTGTTTTGGATTAATACAAATAACGTATCCATTCTTCTATATTTCTTCTCTTCTCCACTTTATTTTCACTTCTTACTCACCTGGACCCTTTTCCCTGGAATATATTTTCTTGTTTATTTAAACTGCACTAAATTTTGCTCCATTCATAAGCGCTACTAGGAAGTTATATTCAAACTCATCATTGTCAGCTAGATTTTTGGAATTTACAAAGATTTCAAGCTCATTTGAGCACGTATGAGCGACTGGAAGGTTCTTGTTTTCATTATGAACAAAGCTTAACTTTGGACTTGGTTGAAATCCAACTGCTGGAACTCTGCTACTTCCAGTCACAAAGGCCAGAATATGTCCAGGATTTAAATTTCTGAGAAAGGTCTTCTCTGCTTCTGTCAGGGTTCTGCCATGAAGACATTCCTCAACTTCTCTTTCTGTCATTGTAAGATTTTATTAGAAAATTTTTTTTTAGAAAAAACAATATTCAGATGTACTTGTTCTTCAGTGCATTAAACTGTTCTTTTAATACTGCAAAACTGGTTGTCTAAAATTTCTACAAAGTTTACATTTTCAATATGACGGGTAAATGTGCTAATGAATTTTTATTTTTTAAACTCCACATTTTCCCTTACCTGAAATTTAAAAAAAATTCAGAGAAAAAGAAAAAAAAAAGGTATAAGACTTTAGGTCTTAGTGCAAATTAGAGCAAATTGAGGCTTGTCTGCTTTATTTATTTTACCTTGAACACTATTGAGGAAATCTCTGAACTTAACCACCATCAGCTCTTCTTTTGGTCGTTTGTTGCTTCCCAGAACGGAGTAGCTGGGCTTCAGAAGGGTAGCAACCTCATCTGCTGTAAGATCACTGCCAACCTTGGGCATCTCTAAAAGAACCCGAAGGGGAAGGTTCTCTTTCAGAAGTGGTAGGAGCTGTAAAAACACGTCTAGTTATTGTTGTACATTTCTGATCAACTTTTACCTACAAACCAGACACTAATGAACGTCAGCCTAGACTTACCTCATAGCATTCCAACCCCTCAGCTAACTGATCGTAGCAGCTCTTTCGTTGTAGTAGAACATGAAAAATGATAGCATTTTTAACAAATGCATCCTTGTTGTCCATGGTAACAGGGTTTGGAAGACCTTCGATTTGGTACCTCCATGACTCACAGGATTCTATTGCTCGTTGCAGATCATCATCAGTTGTTGCTTGATCAATCTTAAAATGTCAGAAGGAGAAAGAAAATATGTGTTTATGAAATGTCATCAATTTGTATTTTAATTGCCAACACCTTCCCTGACACTTTAAATAGAAAAATAGTTAGAAAATGAATGATAAAATTATTACAGTGTTTAACCACTTTCATAAACAGTTTCTTCTTCCAAACTGCGTCTGATGGCTTCCTCGACTGCCTTCTCTTCTTCGAAATCAAGTGGTCTTGAAAAGAGATTTAAAAAGAAGAAGAAAAAGCTAAATTGGACGAAAAAAATGTAAATGAACTGGTTTTTCTAACAAATCCTATAAAACATTCATGAAATCAGAAAAACGAGTGCCTCCTTGTTCGGTCTCATGTTCTCGATTTGTGGCATCTGCCTCCATTGGTTCATATGGACCGTCAAAATTAGATTGCTCCAATGTCTCAAGATCTAAATGGAACAGATTGAGCAGAAGACACATTATGAAATATGATAGTTGGAAAAAAAAAGGATGCAAACGACACTCTGGAAATGACCAATACGTTGATCAAAATCAATCAGGTAGTGTGGGATTGCTGATGTAGCATGGGGGTTGGATGGAAACTCAGGTTGATAAACTTAACCTCGAAACTACCCACCTCTCCTCTGAAAAGTTGGACTTTCAAAGTCACTGTCATCCGTGTCAAAAACTCTATGCTGAATGATAAGATGTGGAAATTTTGTGTAAGAAAGCAATTTTAAAAGCATATAAATTGTAATTTAGACATTACAAGCATGAATAAATGTTCAAAGTTCATTTGTGATTGCAAAAACAATTTACAACAATAAAAAGGGTCACATGTAAAGATGATGCTGTGCTTAGTTATGTTCATATCTAAATAATTTTAACAAAAATCGCATGCAAATAGTATTACATGAAAAAGGTTTACCAGTACTATCACTATCAACCTGTGTTGGCATTTCCATTTCAGCCATAATGTAAAGACAGGTATTTGAGCAAACAGAAGAAACTTCTTTCCCCCCCCAGGGAAGGTTGGGTGTGACATTGGGCTTCATTAATTTTTTGCACCCTTTTATTGTGCTCAAGAACTGAAAAGGGAAAACAACATGCTTGGAGATGCCAAATGATCCTCTGAAGATAGCAGAAATTTCTTCTCTGAGCTGGTCTTCAGACCACTCAGTGGTAAAGGAAATTTTTCCAATTAGACCAGCTTGAGCCAAGCGACTTCTCTTTTCTCCTCTAGGTATGACGAAAACTGATTCCCTTGGAGAAAATGGCAAATATACAACGTCTTTTGTAAACGTTTTCACATTTTTTCTTTGCTGATATCCTGATCGACCTCTTCTTGATTGAAAATATGATGGAAAAGGAACCTGTTAAGAAGAGAGGACACATGATTTATTCTTAAAAATTAACAAAACTAGATCAAAGTTAATGGAAAATGGCGTATACTTATATAGCGCTTTTCGAAGGCCTAAAGCCCTTTACAGTCACAGTCCCATTCACACATTCACACACACATTCACACACTGGTGGTGGCTCCACTGCTGAACACTGGAGCCAACCTCCCACCAGAGGCAAGGTGGGGTTCAGTGTCTTGCCCAAGGACACTTCGACACATGGGTCGACCGTCCTACCGCTGCACCACGGCTGCCCAAATGGGTCAGCAGCAGTCATTACTAAGGTATAAACCAGGGGTGGGCAAAACTTATGCCCGGTGGCCATATGCATCCCTAAAAACAATTAATCAAGCCTGCCAAATTGTAATTACTTATACTAATTATCCTTACTGTTTTATTTGCCCTGGTATCTACCCATATGAATTCATTGATCTTTTTGTAGGAGCAGAAAGTTATTGGGCATTCATGTGGTGTTGGAAGATGTTGTTTTCAGACATTTGCGCATGTTTTCCAAGTCTGAAAGTCTTTTTTTTTTAATCATCATAATTTCTCTAATTTTGCCTTTTTCTATGACGGACATCCACCCTTGGGTGCAATTTGCACAAACATGAGAACAAAAGCCAAAGCTTTGAAATAAAAACTGTTTTAAAGATATAAAGTTTTAATCAAGGTTAAAGCATGTTTTCGTCCATATTCTAAGTTATTTCTTTCTATTATGATACAGATTCCCAAAACACTCCACACCATCTATGGCCCACGGGTCGAAAAGTTTGCCCATCTCTGATATAAACTTACAGAACTCATATAAACAGGAATATATATTCGGTAACAAAAAATAATCTGTTCGGCGAACAAATAAAAAAACATATTAAAAGGTACATTTTCACAACAAAATTGATGGTAATTCTACTCATTAAAAGTAAATAAGTCATTCAGTTCTTACCAATCTCTGGGATGTGCCAGCCCCTGCAGATGTGGTTGAACTTGTGGATGCTATGGGTGGCGGCAGAGTGTTGACCTGAGGTCGGCGGTGGTAGAAGAACAATCATATGGATGTTTTGTTACATTCTAAAAATCAGTTAAACACTAAACTATAAAAAATAAAAAAACAACAGTTGTAAAAAATGTAATCACTGTACTCAATGGAAGAAAACAACTGATGATGTTCTTACCGGTCTGTGTGAAGCGGCAGAACTTGTGGATGGTGATGATGTGTTAACCTGTAGAGTAGGAGCATGGAACAGAGAAAGTTTACATTGAAAATAAGTGATTGTAGCAGATTTTAGAAAATAAGAAAGATCTGTAATGAGAAAGAAGACAAGCAATAAATAAAAAGACCCCCCCCCCCGCCAATTTTCTTTTTTTCAGTTAGAGTTGCAGTGATGTAGAGGCATAAAAATACCACAGACATACATAGCAGGCCTACTCAGAGATATTTTTCATCATTATGTGTCAAGGAAGCTACAAAATAGCATTATATTATTACACTGTAATGTCAAAAGATGCCTTGATAACGTTAGCCATTTGTTAGCTAAAAAAAAATAAGACTAGCTTGGAAAGACTAGCTGTTTAGCTAGCGAAAAATCCGTTTGCACATAATAGTATTATAGAACTATTTTATTTTATTTAACTTTTCCACTTACCAGATTTGCAGCAGCAGGTGTAGGTGACAGGACACCTTGCAATGCAGCTCGCACTCCTGAAACAACGGCTCTTTCAGTATCCTCAGGTCTCAAAGAGTTTGCCATGATTGCGGTTCAACTTTCGTCTGAACAAGGACCGCTCTATTCGGTGAGGGGCGTGGCCACATTAGCATATTTCCCAAACATTTAAAGTCAACATTTATATTTAACATTTAGGCGGAACATTTAGATTTACATTTACATTTAACATTTACATTTAACATTTGGATCTACATTTACTTTTAATATTAACATTTACATTTAACATTTATATTTAACATTTATATTTATATTTAGATTTAGATTTAACATTTATATTTAGATATAAAATTTGTATTTAACATTTACATTTAGAGTTAACATTTACATTTAATATTTAGATTTAGACTTAGATTTAGATTTACCATTTAGATTTAACATTTAGATATACATTTAAATTTAGCATTTAACATTTAGATTTTCATTTGCATTTAATATTTAGGTTTACATTTAATAATCACATTTAACATTTATACTTCTATTTAGTCTTTGATTTAATATTTATATTTAGATATAACATTTACATTTAACATTTACATTTAATTGTATTATTTAGATATATATTTAACATTTATTTTTAACATTTACATTTATATTTATATTTAACATTTACATTTAACATTTAGGTTTACATTTAGATATAACATATACACTCAACATTTATACTTACGTTTGGGATTTAAGTATGTGTTTTGATTTAACATTTACATTTATTATTTACATATACATTAATATTTATTATTTATTATTTAGATTTAGATTTAATTTTAACCTCTAAAAGTACATATCCTCAAGTCACAGATTGTTTTTTTATTGGTGATAAATATAGACAAAATGTGATATAAATGCAGCATAAATGGAAAGAAATGTCTAAATGTGGTAAAAGTGACACAAAATTTTCATGAGGTTAATTTTTACATTCGGCGCCCCATACTAACACCTGTGCTCAGGTGAGTGTTTATGTTCTTCTAAAATGGATGGTGGAACGTGAAAAGAAGGAGGGAGAGTGCCCAGCCATCCCCACCCCAAGACCCCCACCGCAGCAGCAGCGGCAGCCGGAATCCCCCCAACGCCACACGGGAACAGGCAGAGAACAACCGCCGCCCGGGCGACCAAGCCCGCCACCCAGGCCAGGGCCAGCAGGACCTCCGCAAGGCCCCCAGAGCCAGAGAGCAGGGAGGCACGGAGGGAGAGAGAGCGCCGCCCCAGCCCAATCAGGAGAGCAGCCCCCCCGCCGCACCGGGAGAACCCAACGCAGGGCCCCACCGGAGAAGGACGCCCACAGCCCCAGACGAGCACCCCACCACCACCCAGGAGTTCCGGGCATCCCCCCGCCCCAACCCCAGGTACGAGCCAGGACCCCCCAAGGGAGACCCGCTCCGCGCTCCAGGCAGCCATCCGCCCGGCCCACGGTTGGTCCAGGGAGGAGTGAGGCAGGGGCCCGCCGCCCCCGCCAAAGAGGGGGGAACCCCGGGGAAAAAAAGAGGGCCCACAAGGGGTGTTGTAAATATGGCCCGACCAGGCTCGGCCAGAGTTGGAAATTTGGCGGGGCCCAGCGCTCAGGAGCAAGGACCAAAACCCACCCCCCAGGGACACGAACACTCCCGGCTCAGATGTAATGTGAACCCCCCCACCGCGCGGAGAGAGCACCGCCGGGCCCAGGAAGCCGGCACCCTGGGGACACGGCCGCCGTTGCAAAGGGGCCCGTACCCCCCACCAGGGAAGAGGCAGGGGACAGATGGTCCTAGGTCCCACCTTCCTTGCAAAATGTGTGTGCGTGTATGTGCTGCCATGTTCTTTTAATTCCTGCAGGATTGCATCTACATGAAAATGATATCAGGGACATTGAATTAGATTAATGTAACAATTACTTTTTGGAAACACAATTTTCTAGCACTGCTTACTTTCTTAATCCCATATAAACCTATACCACTTGATCAATACAAGGGTAGTGTTGCAGTGTGTGTGTGCTGAGCGGGGTGCGATCCACGAGAGACAAGGGGAGGGGCGATTGCAGGTGCAGATGGGGGGGGGGGTGAGCACGGATGAGGAGGACGGAGAAGGTGTCATTCCCAGAATAACTGTTTTGGAGTCGTTCTTAATCCGCTCTGGAGGTTGAGGGTTTCCAACGGGAAGTGAACCCCGAAGGAGAATTCCTTTCGGCCCTGAAGGAAATCTCCCCTGCGCTTTTGACCACGGTCGGAAAGACGAGAGAAAAGAAAGGAGAAGTCTTCGCGCAGTGAAAGGTTCAACAGTAGACAAAAGTTCACTTTTAAAAACACAATTGCATGTATTAATATTAAACCGACCAACGTTTGCAAGAAGGGAAGGTTAACAAAAAAGTCCTCTAAACATTACCGACGTTAAATGCATTTCCCCCCCCCCAGATTGGTTCTGTACACTATGCAGCATTTCATGCATTTACACCAGGAATAACACTTCAAAAGTACTCCTAAATATCACCATTTTTTATTTCACTCCTTACGCTATTTAAAAAGTTATTACAGCCAATATTTTATAACAATGATTTAAATGCAAACTTAGGCATTAACTTGAGCAGCTATGTTTTCCCACGCTAACTGTCTCTGTTTTGCAGATGCAGCGGTGTTGCTTTTCTTCTGGAATATCTGCTCATATTCACTGTAACTCTGCAGCAGCACGTCAAGTTCAGCTGGAGAAAAATACGCAGACCTCTTTTTTTCACGGTTGCCATGGTGACTCGTAATATCTGCGCTCCATTGATAATGGCTTCTCATAGACGCGGTGCTCACGCTCACCTCCGAATCAGTCCACTCAGAGTTGATTGATCTAACTCCGATCAGCTTCTCTGAAACAGAAAACTCAGAGTTGTTAATCTCCCGATTGACCAACTCAGAGTTCAAGTTCAACCTCAGAGTTGGTTGAACCTCCTTTCTGAAACCGGCCCCTGGGCTGTTGGAGAACCCTTCTGATGATTGTTTTGACTCCTGTCTGAAATCTTGCGAGGAGCACCTGGCCGTGGCAGGTTTATGGTAATGCCGTGTTCTTTCCACTTCCGGATGATGGCCCCAATGGTACTCACTGGAACTTTCAGAAGTTTAGAAATGCGCCTGTAACCAATGCCTTCAGTGTGTTTTTGTAACAATAAGGTTGCGTAGGTCTTTGGACAGCTCTTTGCTCTTACCCATCATGCAATGCTTCTTGATCCAAGATTCAAGATATTTGTCTATGTCAGTGGAACAACGGAAATACATTTGGAGCATCGACAACAGCCACTCAGTTCAATTCATCAAGAAATAAATAACCAAAGTGCAGCATCAGTACAAAAGCAAACACAGCAAAGACTTAATCATGAAAAGAAATATAGATAATGAAATAAGACATTAAATAAGACATTCAATGTACACAAGATCGTAAGTTAGTAGCAACGGTGCAAAGTCCAGTTTTCACAGTGTGTGATCAGATAAGGAGGGGGGGGCAGTTGCTAGGAGGGACTGTTCAGCAGCCACAGAGCCTGTGGATAAAGGTTGTTGCTCAGTCTGGTTGTTTTGGTCTTTATAGACCTGTACTTCCTTCCCGAGGGCAGCAGATGGAGGAGGTGGTGGGCTGGATGGTGCTGGTCATGCAGGATGTTCTGGATTCTCTTTAGACAGCGGGTGGTGTAGAGGCTGCTCATCTCTGGGAGAATGAGCCCAATGATTTTCCCAGCTGTTTTCACCCCCCGTTGGAGTCTCTGCTGATCTGCCTTTGTGCAGCTGTGAAACCACACTAGGAAACCAGATGTCAGAACACTGCTGATGGCACAGTTGTAGAAGTTCACCATCAGCTGCCTGGAGATTTTTGGCGCCTTCAGTTTCCTCAGGTAGTACAAGCGTTGTTGGGCCTTGCCCACCACTGAGGCCGTGTGTTGACCCCATGATAGATAAATTCACATTGCATCCTCGTACAAAGAGTGTCCTTCAATTTAACTGTAATGCAGCACCAAACCCGCAAACTTTCCCCTCCCTCCTCTCCAATGTTGTGAAGACGTGGACCTGCTGTCCACTGTGGAGCCCTAGTCAGACTTTTGCCCCCCATGCTGGAAAACTTTCATAATTACATTAACTCAAAACTGAAAACTCAGTCAAAGGCAAATTTTAAGTTACTTTAATTATGTTAATAAAAAAATGTGCAAAATGTCTTTTCCTTTAGGTGAAATAATTTACCTTTTGCATGTTGCAATTTTGTAGTGATCTGTAAAATGTGAATTACTCAAGTGCAGAAGAGATGTCAGGGTGTTGCTAATTATTTTTTGCATTTCCATTAGTTTTTTTTTTTTTTTTACATTTGCTTAGTTTTATGCAAAGTTTTGGGGGTTTTTGTGAAATAAATGTTTATACCTTGCAGTGATTATATAATATACTGATTAAACTTCTACACTTTAATGATCTCTCCCTCCATTAGAAAAAAAAAAGTCTGGCAGAACTATGCCATCATGGAAGTCCCATTCATTACTCAACTCAACTTTATTTATATAGCACTTTCATACAACTGTAGTTGAGACAAAGTGCTGAACACAACAGTAAAAAACATTAAAACATGTTAAGGGGGGGGGGGGGACACAGAGGGAGATAAAACTATAGAAAACAGTAAACTGTTAGAAAAACAGTGATCTCATATTGGGTTAAAAGCCAGAGTATAAAAATGGGTTTTTAAACGGGTTTTAAAAATGGACAGTGATGGGGCTTCTCTAATGGCCAGCGGCAAAGTATTCCACAGCTTTGGAGCGGCTACAGCAAAAGCTCTGTCCACTCTGAGCTTCATCTGGACCTCGGTACCTCTAGAAGCATCTGATCAGCTGATCTGAGGCACCGCGCCGGCGAATAGGGAGAGCGAAGCTCAGAGAGGTACAGCGGGGCAAGACCGTGTAAAGATTTAAAAACAAGCAGAAGAATCTTAAAATGAATTCTAAAATGCACAGGCAGCCAGTGAAGCGATGGATTGGCGTGATGTGGTCTCTCTTGCGTGCTCCAACCATAAGACGAGCAGCTGCATTTTGATCACGTTGGAGACGCAAGAGAGACGACTGGCTGAGTCCAAGATAAAGAGAGTTGCAGTAATCCAGCCGGGACGTGGTGAAAGCATGGATTACTGTTTCAAAGTGTGCAGGTGTTAAAAAAGGTTTTACCTTAGCAAGTTGGCGAAGGCTTAAAAAGCTTAACTTCACTACAGAGCTTCTCTGTTGGTCCATCCTAAAATTACTGTCCAATTTAACACCCAAGTTAGAAACAGTTGATTTTAAGAAACCAGTCAGAGAGCCCAGATCACTCGGGGACGGTCCATCATTCGGTCCAAAAATTACAACTTCTGTTTTCTTTTCATTCAAACTCAAGAAACTTAGGGCCAACCAGTCCTTAATGTCATGGAGACATGACAGGAGCTGCGTCACAGATAGATTATCCTTTTTTAGCGGCAGATAGATCTGACTGTCGTCAGCGTATAAATGAAAGGAAATGCCGTGTTTTCTTAGAATGGACCCTAAAGGTAACAGATATAAAGAAAACAGAAGAGGTCCCAAAACCGACCCTTGTGGGACCCCATAGGGAACCCGAGCTGTGGTGGATTCATAACCACCTAAACTGACACACATGGTTCTTTCCGCCAGGTAGGATTTGAACCAGTCCAGTGCAGTACCTTGAATCCCCACCAGGTTCTGGAGCCTAGAAATTAAAATGCTATGGTCTACGGTGTCGAATGCTGCAGTTAGGTCCAGCAGAACTAGAACAACATAATCTCCAGCATCATTGGCCAAGAGAATGTCGTTGCTGACTCTTAGCAGTGCTGACTCCGTACTGTGAAGGGGTCTAAACCCAGACTGGAAGACTTCAGGAATTTTATGTTGGTTTAAGAAGTCCTCCAGCTGTGAGTAGACCACTTTCTCCAAGAGTTTAGAGATATAGGGCATCTTGGAGATGGGTCATTAAATTATTGCACCCAAGTTACTGCAGGCAGCTGAGGAGAAGTATAATCATAGCCCATCTGTATATTCTGTCTTTTTACTTTAATTTTATTGTTACGCATAACATACGTTATGTTGCATTTTTGCACATTTTGAAAACCCTTCATTCTTTTGCACATTGCTGTTTTTTGCACCGAAATTCCCCAACGTGGGATCAATAAAGAATATCTCTATAAGTGCTGCATTTTAACAAATTTGTAGCTAGTACTTTGCTGAGGAATTACTTTAAAGATGCAGTAACCAAGTTGTCTACTTTTTTGGGCGATGCAACTAGCAATTACTTTTCAATGAAAGAAATAAGGTGCATAAAATATTTCAGTCACAGATTCTGTTTTTCCACTTAAAAATCTGAGTTGTCTGAAACAGAATATAGGCATCCAGAAAATTTTATTTTACTGAAAGAATTTTTACAGTGGATACATCAAAAAAAAAATTAAAGCTGCTTTCCTTCATGCCAGAAGAGAAAATAAACCAAGTCTCAAAGTACATTCATTGTACACGTTTTATTGTTTAGACAATTTTTAAAGGTTCTTCCTCTGATAAGTCTCTTTTACCACAATTGGGCCAATGATTGCATTTTGTCTTAACCGAGTACCTAGGGGCAAAAAAAAAAAAAGAAAAAAAAAGTTGATTTATGCCAAATCTTATTTCATAGGAAAACAAATACAACTAGATGATAAGGCCCAGTTCTAGGCTATGAAAATGCATTCACTCCTCAAGTATTAACATTATGTCATTTGAGCCCAACAGCAGTTTTAAATAATTCTCCACTGATAAGAATTTTAACTTTGAGGAACCTACCCGTTTTGCTAATTATCCCATCTGCCTGCCCACAATCTGTGTCGCAGCAGGAACAGGCACGGTGGTTGCCGCTAGCTTCCCTCCACCTGTCAAAGTTAGCATAAGCTTAGTGCATTCACGTCACCGTTAGAATCTTGCATTGTATTTACATACATGTTGGTGGCAACCTAGAGTGCTCAGAAAGGTGCCTTATAAATTATTAAAAACAGTCCCCCTTAAATCCCTTCCAAGTTTAACAAATGTTGGTCTCACCCATTGGAGAATGAACAGGCCTTGTCTGTGGCACTAATGGGAGCAGTAGCAGCAACAGCCCTAAGGCTACAGCTAATGTAAAGCTGAGGAAATTATTCATTTCCAGGAGGGGAGAAAAGAAAAGAAGTTCAGCAAACAAGTCTCAGATGACCAAAGAAGTCTTCACTACTCACCATGCCACCTTCATCCTGCTCAAACCTAAAAGCCTCCACCTCAAACTGCAGTTTGTCATCATGAGTCCGAGGCAGGAACCGTGAGCTGGATCCAGTCAGCTTGCTGTCAAAGAGACATCTGAACCAAAAGAAACGACATTCAGTCAACTTTCTGAGTAGATGTGCATAATCACTAATTGAGCACAACTGTTCCAGCGTCTGCAGAAACAGAAAATATTCCAAATGAGTTAAGGCAATTCAGTTCTTACGAGAGGTTTCGTTGCTTGACAAACTTTGAAGTGGTGTTTGGTTCTGCCTCAGATTTATACAAAAATCCAAGTGTTTTGACTGGACTCAAACTCTCCTTAAATGTAGAGTGGGTGCAGAACAGATCATGACAGTAAACCAAGACTGACTAGTCAGTTGGCAAGTTTTTAAATTTGATTTCAGGAATTTGCCTTTTAACTGGCAGTCAATTACAAAAAAGTTAGCAGAAATAACCAGATGATACAGTTTAAGATTTATTTTGCTCTTCAAATGTAATTTGTCAAAACACAGAATTGGGTAAAAATGTGTGATTTACATCTTTAAAAGATTACAGACCCACTGTTAAACAGGAAGCCGTAACGTGGAATGGCATCTGCATTTGGAACCACGGTTGCCACACAGCTGTCCACATTCACTCTGAGGGGGGTGTGGTGCAACTGTTTGACTGATGCCTCAAACTTCATCATGTCACCAAGCAGAAATTCGGGAACTGGGCGAGGAAACTGCCAGTCATCTGCCAACACAAGCAGAAACTGTAAATGATGCCAACTGTGTAGAAAGTCCTTCCTACAGGGTAGGAGGACAAACCCACCGGACATCAGCTGTAGGGACAGGGACAGACTATCCTCCGCTTCTTTGCCGTCAATGTACGAAATCCATTCTGGCTTCAGTTGGCCACTGCTCACGGCATGTTTTCTGAAAGAAGACGCTGAAAAACTTTAAAACCTGTGCTTAAATTTAAAAAAGAAGAAACGAAATTTTAAAAAAGGGAGGAAATGAAGAAACTCACCTCTGGTAGTGACACTGGATGTTGATGGACAGCTCTCTCCCCCGAGTGATTGAACCGTCACCCAAAGGGCTGGGAGTGTAGAACAGCGTGAACATGTAGATGAATGTGTCTTCAAACATCTAAAAAAAAGAAAAAAATGCTGTTCCTTTAATCTTGATTGAAAATGGTAACTTCAGTACTATACTACCGATTTCAAACACCAAGTCCTATAGTCACAGATTGATAGATCCACTGATGCAAAGGAATTTAGCTTAAAGCTACAAAGAAAACCAGGTCAGTAAAAACATGCATTTTCTAAACCATTGTTTCAAAGCATGAAATATACTGACAGGTTGACTGGACTTCCTGCACTCGTCAGCGATGCGGCATGCCTCTTCTACATAACATACAACATTGTTTACTGGAAGCAAAACCAGTTCCACAGCCAAGAACCAAACTATAGGGTTTCAAAAGACAAGGTCTAGTGCAACTGTACTGCATTTAGCCAAGCCAGCCTCCGCTCTCACTCTTGCAGAGGACTGATCAGACAGCACAGATCTATTTAGTTCCCTCCCAAGACAACTTACCTGCAGTTGACTGCCACAGCCATGCAGCTCTGACTCAAAGATCAGGACCTGAGCCTCAGAATCCTCCCCTGTGGCAGTGCATCCTCCCAGAGTCACATCTGAAGCCAGGACAGGTTTACCAATCCCCATCAAGTCTTTCTTGGCCTCCACCCGGACAGTGTTCTCCCCGCATAAGACATTAACACTGTCAGCTGGTGTGGGAACCTTGATCTCATAGTTTGGGGGAAAGCGAGGCTCCTCCTCAGCTGGTGGGTTAGGGTACCTCCAGGTTAAAGGCTCACTGAAAGTCTGTTTCTCTTGATGGAAAGCTGGGAGAAAAATTTTATTGCAACACCAAATTAGATCAGAAAAAAAGATACCTCCGCTTAAATTATGAAAGCAACAGCATCAGAGAGGTCTTAACATTTTACAACTTTCCTGTAATAGGCAATATTGAGCCTATTAAAGATCTAAAAGGCAACATCTACAGTTAAAAAGAAAAGATAAAATACTAGGTTCACCACAACAGCATCCCATTTATTTAATATTCACTAAACACTAGCAGAAGTATAAGACTGATTATCAACAGCCAACACAAAGTTGAAGCTGCCAAATTAACCGTAACATGCAAAGGTAGATCTAGAACTTGCAAAGCCGCTTGTGGTCCATGCTACACGTTCTCAAGAAAGGCCTTTACTACTGGTTATTGAATTAGTTTTTGAAAATGAACTCAAGTCACTTCTAATTAAGCTGACAACACTTTGGAGAAATGAAATGCAATAAATAAGTGACGTTGAATTCCATAGGAAATCCAAGGTGCTGCAGTAGCCTCCACATGGAGATTCACACATACCTTGTGGCTGTGAAGCTTCCAGCTGGGATCTTCTCTGAGGTTGCATCCTGCTGTGGACAGCTCCTGAAAGCATTTTCTCATTACCCAGCTGAGCAGTAACTGCAGCTTTAAAAACTGCCCAAAACAGGCCAAACAAGCCCACTGTGAACCGCATTATGTTCAAAGTATGTAATAATGTCTGTAAGATCTGAAACAAGCTGCCCTGCTCAAGATGTGGTTTTGTAGAGTTGAATGAACCCAGAGCCACCCACACCTGACGAGCCTGATGGAGTTCCACCTGTGCGTCATTGAGCTCTGTTCTCCAGAATCAGCAGACCGTCATTCAAACACCGAAAGTCTGCATTCATTTTCTTCCCTAAGAAACAAAAGTTTCAAGATGAGTTTAGCTAAATGTAATATTTTTAAGTAAAATGATTTACTTATAAGGAGAGAAAGCACTTAAGAGCACATTTTATTTAATCTGCAAATCATATAGGGCTGCACGGTGGCGCAGTGGATAGCGGTCTTGCCTCACAGCAAGGACGCCCCTGGTTCAAGTCCTGGCTGGGACTGAAACACAACATCAATGGGGACCTTTCTGTGTGGAGTTTGCATGTTCTCCCAGAGTAAGTGTGGGTTCTCTCCAGGATCTCCGGCTTCCTCCCCCCACCGTCCAAACATGCTTCATAGGTTAACTGGTTAATCTAAAGTGTGAGAGTGAATGGGTGTGTGATTGTGGACGCTCTACCCTGTGACGGACTGGCAAACTGTCCAGGGTGTCCCCTGCCTTTGTCCACAAGTGGCTGGGATAGGCTCCAGCAACCCCGTGACCCCAAAAGGGAAAAATGGAATAGAAAATGAATAAATGAATGCAAATCATACCCTACACATTGTTTCAGACCCTGGTCCTCAGGGACACTGTCCTGTATGTTTTCCATGTTGCCCTGCCTTTGCTTACCTGGCAGCTCATCACCTGGCTCTGCAGAAGCCTGGCAATGACAGTCAAAGGCTGGGTTTGAGCAGAATTGAAAAAGATGCAAGACAATGTTCCCCGGGGATCAGGGTTAGGAAACCCTCTAAACACTAAACGAAACAAATACATGAGAATCATCAGGTTAGTGGTCACAGTTTAAACTCAATTAAAACTATTTTCAGCTTTAAGTGATGCAATCATACTTTCTCAGATTGAAAAAAACTTGTGTTTATCTACAATGATCAAAAGGGAAAATGTGGGACAACGGGTTGGAGTTCTAGGGGCTTTAGAACATAGACAGTAGGCCTGTTTGAGATGAACCAGCACCTCGCCTGGATGAAGTTAAGGCGAATGCTGAGCTGCAGTTGATTTTTAATATTCCTCTCCCTCTTAGTTTGATCTGTGCTCTGATATCTTTTATATGCATTTGTAATGTATGTAGCATATTTTTTTATCAATATGTATTTTAATTATCATTGTCTCATCATTGCATGTTTCTTGTATATCATTTTATTGATATTTTTAATTGTTGTTTTTAACTGTTCTTTTAGCTTTTAAGGTCAAATAAAAAAAGTTCTCATCTGTTCGGGGAAAACAGATGAAAAAGAGCCGCTAATTCTGGCTTCATGTGCATTTTCCCTAAAAAATAAAAGTGAACTTCTACGGTGAACAATAAAACACAGAGCCACAGATTATTTGTGATGCCTGTACTTATGACTTCCTTTTGTTGCATAAATGCAATCGCTTGTCTGATGTTTAGCATTACAAACCAAAATTATTATCAGTGGAAAATATTAAAAAATAAAATGTATGAAGGTAAAAATGCTCCAAAAAGAACGCACTTGTAGATTTGATTTGAGAACTTTTAAATAGAATACTTGTGCATCAAAAATCTGCATCTGTGTGTAAAAATGTTCTGCTGTGAGCTGACACAAACTTCCATTTGCATGAGTTCATTTAGAGTTCCAACTTCAAATCTATGATTCCAACTGCTCACATGTGCTTCTGCTCCAATCTGCTGCTGCAAATCACAGGTGAGCTACAACTGCGCTCTGAATTCTGACACATTCCTT